>VWZT01002054.1:55994-69705 GCA_013397055.1 Pachycephala philippinensis
AAGTCCAGGATTGGACTGCCTTGGGCGACCGTGCCTCTGGGAAGGACAGTGAGCCGCTGTAGCTCTTGCCCAAGCAAGTCTGGGATTGGACTGCTTTATGGGTGACCGTGCCTCTAAGAGGGATGGTGAGCCGCTGTAGCTCTTGCCCATAAGGTCGGTGAGCCGCTGTAGCTCTTCCCATGCGTGATTACTGCAGATGGTGCCGCAATGTTATACTGCAAACTGTGCTGGCCTGGTGTATGCTGACATCTGGAACTATGTTGCCCTTGTGTATGGTGACACTGTTGATATAGAAATAATTCCTAATACTTAATTCCTAGATACCAGGGAGCAGAGCTGAGCACCTCCTTCTCCACATCCCCTTCTCAGGAAACTGTAAAGAACAATGAGGTCGCACCTCAACCTACTTTTCTCCAAACCAGACAAACACCTAGACAAAATGCTTGGAAACAGACAAACAGGGGGCAATATTGTAAAGGAATTGAATATCATTAAACTCATGCATAAATTACTAGGGAAAGATTTTCACTAATCATAACTAAAGATTTAAAGGAGAGAGAGTATATCTACAATATTAAAAAAATTCGGTTTTTATACAATGTGCCTTTATTATGAAATTCAATGCTACAAGATGTTACTGATGAAAGGATAAAATTAATTTGTCAATTGCTATTGAACAAAAATGTGTAGATGTAACTTCTGACTCCGGAATCCCTAGGCTTGGAGACCCGCAGACAGAAATCAGAGGTTAGCCCTGTGCTTTAGTTTTTCCCCATTGAAATGTCAAGTGTTTATTGTAGAAGATGAGACATTGGGATAACTGAATTGTGATTGGATGCAAATTTTCAAGATTTGGGAAAAAAATCTTTAGTGTATTAAAACTGAGGAAGTGTTTGATGTTAGTGTGAATTGGAAGAGTCTTAAAGTAAGACTATAATCATTGTTAGGAAAGCCAGACAGGAAATACATGTAGAACATTCAAAACCTTATCTCAAAAAAGGAAAATTAATTATGTGCACCATTCAAATGAAAGGAATACAAAGCAGATGATTTCCATCATGCTGTATGACCCATTACGTTTCTATTCAGTTCCAAGTACATTACATTCTGTCCTTTTGTCACTTGTTATATCTTTAGCTGTAATTGTTTTTCTGTTCCAGGGGATTTGTAGGGTTTTTTCTCAGTCTGATTGTTCCTTTACTTCACACTCTGTCTCTTTCACATGGTTTTATCTTTCTGTCACTCTGTTTCTTTTCTCTCCTCATTTAAATAATCCATCGAACAATGGCATTACACGTGACCACATTTTTAAGTTTGATCTGAAATATTTTTATCTGATTTTAGCTCATGTAGTTGCAGTCACCTTTGCACTGTTATTTGACTAACTTGCTTCCTGACAAATACTATAAGAGATCTATTAGTCTTGCTGTGTTTGGGCTTTTTTCTCAAGTCCACCATTTATTTTTTGAAATATTTAGGGAAAAAAATTTACTATGTATATGGACTACTATGTATAACAAATCTTTATATTTAAACTTAGAACAGATTTTCAAAAATGTAATTTTGTACCTACAGATTCTTATTACAGTGATTTAATTTTACTGGGTACCTACCCTATAAGCGTGTTCAAGAGAAGTAAAGCTAGACTGCTTTTTTTTCTGTGGAAATGGGTTTTGATGGCTCCTTTTAAGGAGGAATAGAAAAGAAAACAAAATGAAGTATTGCAAGGTGTGAGTAGTTTCACTCAAACTATTCCCCAAGGTACAATAGAAACAAGTTAACTTTCATGACAAAGCTCAGAGTAAGCCTCTGAAACTCAAAATGATTGATAAATTTTAGATGTATTCGTCTTAGGAAAGGAAGGAGAATACATTTGTGAATTACTGCAATGAAGTTCATTTTGTCGGTGTTCCAAAGACTGTCTACTATGCACTGTACATATTGACCATCTGCTGAAATCTCATAATTAAAGAGAAAGATTAGATGAATGAGTTCTTTTATGCCTCAATTAGATGGAGACACAAGTTTCATCCATCAACTTCATAATAAATAGTAATAAAAAAGAAAGAGCCTTAGAGCCTCTAAACTATGAGATAATAGCTCCAACAGTCACATCAAAGAGCCTGTGACTGCACAAATCTAAAAATCAGAGTGTAATTTAGCATGAGTATTAGCCCCAAAATCAGTAGGTAATTCCAAATTTGCAATAAAACGTACAAACTTTCCATGGAATAGATTTAGCCTGGTCTAGCGATTGCACATTCCTTAACTGGGGAACAGAATGGTAACTTCTTGTGATTAGAAACTTCGTATCAACTTCGATTTCCAAAGCCTTTTGGTTCTGTGCAACCCAATGCTTGCATTTGCAGTTGTAACAGCTGGATGCCCTAAGGAGGTCATATGGGGCTTGATTTTTTTTATATGCTGTAACTGACAGAGACAATTAACAATTTATGGGGTTTTTTTCTTTTTTTTTGAAAGAAAAATGATCATGTAGCAAAGTGACAAATTCCTACCAAAAAGTACTTTTTATGTGCTACCCCAATATTTAAGCAACAAAACTCATAATCAGCCACTCACATAAAAGTGATCGTGGATCTTGGTATCTCAGCAGAGGGCAGAAGATGTAATGATAAAATGACAAAGGCAGGCTTGGGTTGTGCGAACCTTTAGAAAGAGAAATGTTCAGGAGATCTGGATCTATAACATTTGTTAACCTACTCAGGATTGCTACAGAACTAAGAGTTCCCAAATTCAGGAGAATTAAAAATTAATCATTTGCATATTGCAGTGCTGAGAAGCAAGAGGGAAATCTAAGGCATCACTTAGAAATACTTTCCATATGTTGATTTTAAAACAATATTATCTTACCCAGTAGCACAAGACTGGCTCAGAATACACTAAGCAAATAGTACTAGTTAACTGTAAATTGACCTACCCTCATGTTTATTTTTTTGTCCTGAATAAGCAAACCTCAATCCTTAGCAGACAGAAATCAGTCTGGGTCTATCACAGTATTTTGGATGATCTTATGTCCAAAGAGTGCTATAACAGAGAAGTCAATAGGAAGTGACACAAACAGTAAAGAAAGAGGATTGACACTGGTATTTTAATATCTTAATGACAGATGAGGAAGATCTCCTAACAAGGGAACACTCAAGGATACAGCTGATAAAGATTATTCCACCAAGGAGGCTCTGGGGCTCAATAGTAAAGTTGATAAGGATAGAAAGGCTGAAGGTTCATCATCAGTCTGTGGAAGGCCTTGGAAAGAAGTAACATTGCCCCAGGACTCCATCTTTTCCAGAGACAGAATTAGCTGATTTAATCCATCAAAATTTATCAATGAAGAATTAAGAGAAAATACACATATAGAGATATATTTATATTCTATAAATTTTGAGCTGAATAAAAATGTTTTCTTCTGAAGACGACAGTTTTTATCACTGTAATCAGACATTGACAATACCCAGAAGAAAAGAGATGCAGATGCCAAATTATGTTAACTATGTTAACTTGTCTGAGAGTATCATTGCACCTTTGAGAAAGGAGCAACTTGGGCTTGGGCTGTTGCATTTGTACTGAATCTGAGTGATGCAAAGATTTCAGAAGAACCTTACAGCTCATGCTTACCCTATAATTATGGTATCGCTTCCTTCTCCCTTCCAGACCAGGACAGTCCTTTTGATTTTTTTGTTAGCTGTGATGTAATTCTCGGGTTCATTTTGGGAGCCTTGATCTATTTGTTTTTGTTCTGCATGTGAGAAGAGAGGATCTCTAGTTCTAGTTATTTTGGGGGTTTTGCAGTAGAAGCTTAGAAAACAAATGTGGTGTGAAATAGAAACACTGGACAAAAACACTAAAGTATAAGAACAAACTTTATTCAAAATGGTCAGAAAAGTTCAAAAAGTGATGCCTGAAATCTTTTCTATCATTTATAAAACTGCTCTCTGAAAATCCCTTGAGTTTAAAGATAATTTTTTGTACTGAATCGGTTTGCATATTACTAGTTATAAAACTAGAAACCATATTATCAACCGTGAAACTATATAATTAGTTTCTTTATGGACCTGCAGTTTTTGCTAGATAAAATAAAAACTGTCACCAAATGCAGATGCCATTACGAATATGACAGGTCATTTATGGAGAAAAGGTTGTGTAGAATAACATTTGATAATTTGCTGGAAACATTAGCATATAGATGGCTATGGAATGTGTGAAATATTATCAGAAGAATTCTAATCTAAATTGCTGCAATGTCCAAATAGGATTTAGTGTTTTGTTACTCTAATGCTCATAGCAATTCAGACTTAAACAATTTATAGACCTAGCATTCAGCTGTGAATAGAACTATGCATTCTTTTTCCCTGTTAAAATATTGAAAGCTGTGGAGTTGAGAGCATAGATTATTGTTATTATACAAAGATATGTGATCAAATGTTCAGAAGTGACTAATAACCCTGAGGAGAAATTATGATTTTTTGCTCCAATACATTTGTATAGCAGAGGAAACTTTTTTCTAATCATATTTTCTAATCATGTTTGACTAAAACTAGTAGGAGTGCTTTTACAGTTCCTGCATGCAGAAGATTAGGTCAATATTTCCTGAAAAGGAAGTATTTTTCTGTAACTACGCACCATTACGGAATATGTTAGATAGAAAAAAAACCCCAAACTCTACTTATGCGCAGAGCCAGGGTCTGTGAGAGGGACAGAAAAAACAAGAGATAATACCATTTGTTGTGTAAATGGAATGGTTTTAGGCAGGCAACCCTGACCTGTGGATGAAGGTGATTCATTGAAATGGAGACCAGAAATTTCCTGAGCCCGAAATCAAGATTATACCCAACCCGATAAAGTAAAGGAGCAGTAAAAAGTCAGAATTCTCTTCCTGACTGCTCAGGGAACACACTACTGAACATCCTTCATGTCTCTCACTGCTTGCATGGGTAGTGCAGTTCTTCTCAACTTTGAGCTCAGTGTTAGGAATCTTTTGTCAGATCAGCGATAACACTTAATTTTTCACAAAAATGCTTGACATTCTTTCTAAGAACTTCCACAAGAGCATTTGTAAAAAAACCAGTACTCTTAACAGCTGCATGTGTATATAGTACTTTGATATCTTTGTTCGAACACTCAACATGGGAATGTAAATTCCTTTGCCCAAATGCAAATATCTTTCACTAATAGTAAACTTGATAAATCCCACAGTGCACGGAAGTTATAAAAATTATCAACTTCACTTCTGCCTGTTAAATAGGTTGCTCTATCTCCTCCAAGTTTATGATTTCTAATTGGAATTTCTCTCCATGAGTTTGTTTTGGTTCTGTAGGCCTTATATTCAATACTAACGTACTTGTACTCGAGTTTTAAGAACTTTTTGTATTCTTTCCAACATCTGCAAAGATAAAGGGAACATAATTTTCTGCAGTTAAACACATCTTAAAAGAGCTGCAGACTAAATATAAAGAAACCAGATTCCTTCCAGTTTATTTAAAAGAAACCTCTCTTTAATCATGCCTTTAATTCCTCAATAAATGAAGTAATTTTACATGTTTTTGTGGGTAAATGGGTTAGAAAACACATGTAACTTCTATGATGGGCATGATCTAGTTCTGAGATGATTTGGGGGGAAAACTAAGCTTTTAATTATGAATATAATTTGCTGTGACAAAATGTAATATCAAATTCTGATTTTTTTTTTTCTAGATCAAAAATGAATAAAACAGTAAAAGTTTTTTTCTATTACTTCCCTTATTTGGGATAGGAAAATTGTATTATGGAGGAAAGAGTGATGAAGGATACATGCTGGTTAGATTTATTTTAGATTTTTGGTTTTAAGAAGATAGTTAATTACTGAATTAAGTCTTGCAAAAGAAAGAAATAACATAATCAAACTTCAAGGCATGCATCTCAATTACAACTGGTACTTGTGTTTCTGGAAAAATGTCTACCTAGATTACAGCTGGAAGAGCTTTCAGTTCATTAAAAATCCAAAATGAGGATTAAGGACACTTCTATAATTAATTAGGACCCCAAAACTGGTCATTCTGAAAATACTGGGCCACATTGTGTGTTCTAAATGCATGGATCCATCTTTTTGGCTGCAATCTATCAATATCTCAAACAAAGCAACACCATGTGGTCTTGGGAAAGCAGGAATCTTCTCTAGAAGTGCTGTTGTCTTTCCTGCAGCAGCTGTAATGTCTTAAACTGTGTGTCCTTCTCTGCCAGGTAACCTAAAGGAGCACAAGATGATAAAGCTGCTCTTAATTTGAATGGTATTGCATGCTTTCCAAATTCCAGACATCCAATGATGGATTTGTATTATATTGGGAATAGGGGAAAAGGTAGCTAGATATAAGGAATTGTGAAGATGAACTGAGACACTGTTGCATGTTCTGTCCTCAAAGTAAGCATTAAAATCTAAAATGAAACCTCTTCATTCCTCTCTGAACAGGTCAACTAATCACACTGGTTGATTGTTAAAATGAGTGTTAAGTGACTTCTCTTTCAAATTTTCCCGTGCAAGAGTAACAGAGTCATTTGACTTGATTACCTGCTGTATTAATTGGTGTTTTGACCATTTGAATGTGTTGATTTATTGATTCAATTTAAATTGTGACTTTGATTATCGCAGTTATGGGCATCACCCTCTGCCACTTTTAATTAGTTCTCTGAAAGTGGAGTGCATCAATATATTTGTTTAGTTTTAGTAGAAGGATGAACAAGCAAATATAAAAACCATAAAAACCATGAGTTTGGATTTCCTCCATCAAATTGACACATGGGTCATGTACTCAAGGGCAAAGACAACATTAATGTACTTGCAAGCTCCTTAATGCACTTTCTAAATTAATATTAAGTCACTTGTATTTTGACGTGGTCAATAGAAATGAGAGTGGAATATGTTTCTTTAAAGATTAGATCACGTATATGAAATATTAGATGTTCAGATATTTTATTATATGTTCTTTTACTGTTTTAAAGGAGCCTGGTTTTGGATAAATTTTTTTTTTTAAATAAAATTAGCATTTTAATAAATTTTCTTTTTTCTGATCAAGCAAAAACTAAAATGAAGTTATCTTTGGGTAACAACTCTGAAATCTCTCTAAAACTTGCAGAAATATTGACATCAGATTTGAAAATCATTGTTTTGAGTACTTGGGTTTCTCTCAGAAAATAATTCACTGTACTCAGTGATGTAATGAATCTCAGGAAACAGAAGCTGGACTTTCAGGCCCACTCAAAACAGTATTTTAATCTATTAATATTGCTCTTCTACTTTGGCCTCATTGTTACTAACAAGGATGTTACATCCCTGTTGCATCTTCATAGAGCATGTCCATGAGCGTCAGGGAAGAGTTTAAGTTCACTCCAATTATTACCAGTAACAAAAGAATCTTTCTAACCAGGAAATCACAACTGTGAGCAATCTCCTGGCTTTAGGTGCCAGAGGTGAGCTGGGAAGGATCTACTCTGTGTCCTTTCCCTGTTGCTTTTCTGAGACACGAGGCTCATGTGAGGAACATGAAACCAAGACCTCAGGGTGCCTGTTGGGTTTGCATCCTGGTCTCATGCAAGAGCACAGTAAGCACAACTTAGCAGACTTTATCTTTTTTTCATCTGCTCAAATATTTGTTTAAAACTCCCAGCTGCAACAGATAAAATAGTACATCTTGCTTCAAAACATCTCTTCAACACCACCATTAATGACTGGGATGCAGGACTGGAAGGGATACTAAGCAAGGTCACAGACAATATAAAACTAGGAGAAGCTGTTGAGTCCCTTGGGGGCAGGAAGGGCCTGCAAATAGACCTTGACAAGTTGGAGGACTGGGCAATCACCAACTATATGAAATTTAACATGGGAAAATGCTGGATTCTGCACCTGGGCTGGGGCAACCCTGGATGTACGGACAGACTGGGGAATGAGAGGCTGGAGAGCAGTGCCACAGAAAGGGACCTGGGGGTCCTGGTCGATGGCAAGTTGAACATGAGTCAGCAGTGCCCTGGCAGCCAGGAGCCAACCCTGTCCTGGGGCATCAGGCACAGCATCGCCAGCTGGGTAAGGGAGGGGATTGTCCCCTCTGCTCTGCACTTGAGCAGCCTCATCTTGAGCAGTTTGGCTGGATTTCAGACTGAAGACAAAAGAAAACATTGTTTCTGAAGACATTAGTGAGGCTATTGAGCTATTCCTCTTCTCTGTGGTGAACAGTGACAGGACCCAAGGGAGCAGTCTGAGGTTGTGTCAGGGGAGGTTTAGGTTGGATATTAGAAAAATGTTTTTCACCCAGAGGGTGGCTGAACACTGGAACAGGCTCCCCAGGGAAGTGATCACAGCACCAAGCCTGACAGGGTTCAAGAGGCATATGGACAATGCTCTCAGGCACATGGTGTGACTCTTGAGAATGGTGCTGTGCAGGGCTGAGAGTTGGACACAATGATCCTTGTGGATCCCTTTCAACTCAGCATATTCTGTGATATTGTGATTCTGTGATTCTCCTTTCTTCCCATTCATTTATATTATTGTATTATGCAGTGCTAAAGCTCCAATTAACTCACAGAAAACTTCCAGGTTCTCATGATTATTAATCTCTGCTTTCCAAAGAGCTAACTGAGTTACTGTTGTGTAAACCCAGAACATTATTCATGAGGCTCTGGCTGAAATGGCATTTCTTTCAGTTTTCAACAAGATCAACTGTATCCTTAATGAACAGGAGCAAATGGGAAATAAATCCAACAGAGGATTTTGATATTGAATTTGAACAGACTTCAGTCTATCAGTCTTGGCAAGAAAATTGCATAAAAAGAGAGAAATAACGTTTGAATTATGCATGTTGAAAAAAAAGAAGGAAATGTGTCCTGGTTGCATGAAAACATTAGGAATATTGCAATGCTCAACTTTGCTGTATGAACCTCACAAATATCACTAGGTACACCGTTCCTTCTTCATAGTGTATCACATCAGATAAGTATAACTGATTATTATGACTGCAAAAAAACTTTAAATTTCCATGAAGCCTTGCTTTGTATCCTCAAATAAAATCTCATTGATTTTTTTTGTTTTCCCTTGGACCCTCTAGTATATTTAGAACATAATGCAACAAATCTGAGACAAAAAATGAAAATAAAATAATTTCCCTCATTTTAAAGGGACAAATTTAGGTATATTTTTTCATTACATTCCTTCTATTAAGCCAGTGTTTGCTGGAAGATGGTGAAATTCATGATATAGTAGGAAAATCTCCTTTTTTCTTAAATTCCTTTTCATAGTAAAAGTGAACCTGCCTCCATGATGACCATTTTTCCAGCATATGCACCATACCATAACACTAGACTTACTCACTGCTGTTGGTACCCACCAGTAAAAAGACAGCAGGTTTTTGCATCAAGTAGCAGCCAGGCTGAGAGGGTCATTGGTGTTCAGTGCTACCCTCCCACCCAATACACACACGGAGTTACATCCTTGCCACTGATGTAAGACGTTCATAGGAAAGTTGAGGAGAGACCAGGTGCCCCTGCAGGGCTGCAGCAGAGGTTTCTGTCCCCCTCACTCTGGCACACAGGTGCCCCTTCTGGAGACCTGAACTTCCATAGTCTCTGCACTGGCTGTATTGGATTTTTCTGTGCTTCCATGAGAACTTTACCACTAAGCACCCGATCTTTCCGCAGAAATAGAGAAAACTTGACCATATCCTTCAGCTCCTTGAATGCATTTTTTGCCAAACAAATAGTCAACAGCAGCTGGCTATTCTACACTTCACCCAAAATACACTAACACCTCTATCACTTTTTTCTGTTAATTGCCTCTTCTCTGTACTACAGCAATCACAGCCCCTTTCTGTTAGTCACTATGTATTTTTTCAAGGTCTATTTACTTGAAAGATCTTGCCACCAAGGCATAAAATCAGAAATGGATACAAAGATGGGAGAGTCCTGAGGAAACAATGAAGTTATTATAATATAAGGAAGGAAAGACACTTATGTCAAAAGCAGTCGTTAACCCAAGCAGCTAATTTGAAGTCTGCAATCATATAAAATCTGCACCTGAGGGGGGATCATATCTGCAAGATTCTGCTTGCTGGTTTGTCTGAGAGTGTGTTGCTAAAAGTATATTCCCATCCCTCTGTAGATGAATAAAGTTATTTTAAAAGTAAATTAAGTTTTCATAATTTTGAAGAGATGAAAGAGACTGAAGAATCTAACACGCATAGAAAATACTTCTGTCAGTTGTTGCTGAATGTGCACTTTTCATAGAAAAATTAATTTGCGGCCAAAAATTTCATTCTATTGGCAGAGTTACTCTGGCCATGGACATGACCACACAAGATATCCTTGCATGTCACTCAGATTTGTCATCTAGAGCACAATAATCACTCATATCTGATTTAGCAAACCACCAATGAAGGTTTATTCTTGGAGATGTGCAGTGAATTTATATAAAAGATATAATTAAATAGATGTGAACTAAAACCAGGAGACAATATACATGCAGAGCTGCCACCAGCTAGATTCACTCTGTGGTGTTCACAGCTTCCTAAGAGGTTTGTTTTTTAATGGTCCTTGCCTCTATGCTTAGGTAGAGTGTGTTACTAAGACACTCTATTAAGATGAGAAAGAAAAAGAAAACTTCTGTATAGGGGGATTTTAGTTCCAGCTAATTTGTGTGATATTGCTACATCATTTGTACCCAATTCAGTGACAAGCTCATAAAGTGACTTTATTACACTCTGTGCCTGCTACCAATTAAGGGAAAAAGAGCCTTTGTTCAGCTAATCATCTGAGTGTTATCGAAATGATCCTTCTGGGCCCCATTTAAAAGTCTAAATACCTCTGGCAGTTGAAGTGTACTGCATGTAAATAATTGAAATTATAAATATCTCTAAACAAATGAAATTGCTAGTGATCTGGTAGCTTGCCAATAAACTCTTGCTCAGTGAATTCACTGAGTTGAGAACAACAAAAGAGATGTAATCGGACAGCATATGGCAAAGTTACGTTTAAAGTTTCCAAGTAGTGTTTTGTTTACTGAGTTGTTTTTAAATGGTGTGCTATGGAAACACAGGGTATATAATTCTGCTTGTAGTAGAAGACAGATGTTCCAGGCAGCAAGAAATTAAAGGAATATTCTTCAGGTGTCTGACTTTATGTTTTTCTGTGTATTTTTATGCCCCAAAAGTAATACCCAGGTGTTGAATCTAGGACTTTCAGTAATCTACTGCAAGAAGTAATTTTACATTCTTTAAGAGATCACACCTCCTGTTTAAAATAATCCAAGGAACTTAATGAATTAAACATTTTGCAGCTCTAGACTCTCAATTTTTGTTTACTTGTACTACAAGTAGTAATAATATCGTTATATGCAGTAATATTTGATGTACAAATATATCTGTTTATTTATTCATCAGAAATAGCCAGAGCTGAATTAAAATCAAACAAGCAAGGAAAGGACTTTTCATAACATTTATGAGATTGTCATTTGGTCTGGAGAGATAGTTTACGGGTCCAAATATTTTTTTCTGTGCACTGTTCCAAAACATCTGTGGATTTTGGTACTCAAAGATGTGAAAATTTGCTTTCACTTAAAATGCTTTACATTTCAGGTGCTTGAGCAGCACCTTGAATAATTAATTTCTTTTTATATTTGAATGTAATTTTTTCCAATTTTTTTTCTGTGAAATTTAAATAAACACTCTTAGTCTCAGAGAATAAAGAACACCCAACCTCATTCACATATCATTTCCACTTTGTGCATCTTTGATTAGAAATAATGCTTGCAGAAATGAGATTTACAACATTGCATCAAATCTTGGTCACCTACAAATGACTGTACTGGATGAGAAAAATGACCCACAATTATGCTATCCCCAGTTGTAGCACTGAACACAAGTCTAGGGAAAGGAAAAACAGAGCACACATTTTTGGTATCTCCCACTCCGCCTTTGCCTGTTTTTTGCTGAGACGGGATCACGAGACTGATGTTGGATTGCCATCTAGTTCTCCTAATCTGATCCCTCTTTGAAGAACTTTTAAAGTATCCTGTGAATCCACTTCCTCAAAATCCTTTGGAATGGATTTCCATGGGAGCAACACTCTCTGCAATATCCCAGCTCTTCTAGTGACAGAGGCAATGAACAGCTTCTAACCCTGCTCTCTGTGTCTCCCATAATTCTACCCATCTCTCTCATATCCCCTCTACATCAGCTCTGTCTGGGCTGCAGCAGACTCAGTGAGTCCTGCCTCACACAGAAACTGTTTCCTACTTTTGATCATTCCCATCATCTTTCTCTGAATCTCTTAATGTGTCTTTTACTAGAATGAGGGGATCAAAACAGGACATCACAGGCAGAATGGAGGGATGGGGGGAAGAAAAAAATACATTTATTCTCATGGCATGAATGATCTCTTGTTTTCCAGAAACTATAGGACAGAACCTCAAAAGTCCCTCCTAAGTGCTAACAGCACATTCCTACTTACGCATTATTTTGCATTAAAAGGATTCCTATCTCTTATTTGACTACCTAATCATAATATGTCATAAATTCCTTTGTAATTCTTCACGACCCACCCTGGTCTCATTACCCTGAATAATTACAAATTACCAGTTTGCTTTCTTCCCTCACTTTACACCCTGTTTTATAGATCATCACAATGCAACATTTCCCTAGATTTCCTCTACCCAAGGAGATATGATGGTTTAGGATGGAATAGGTTCCCAGACCAGTGTTTTTCCAAGTCACTTTCTAGAAATACACTCTCCCATCACCATTTGCTTTTTGTTCTCCTAGTTATTGTTGTTTGTTTCTGGATGAATTCAGCACATGACAAGGATATATACTGAGCAGAGTGATTGAGAGGAGCCTTCATCCTGGGCTGTAGTGATGAATGACTTTCCAACTGCAAATTCTTGTGAATTTTGATACATAATATATTTGATACATTACAGTCACATTTACAAGTCTGAAAATCTTGGAAACAAATTAATGAAATCAAATAAAAGTCTGCCTTTAAAACTGCAGTAAGTGTGATTTCTGTTATCGTGGAAATGGTAATTAGTTACACTACATCTTTTAAGCCTTGGACCAATTTCGGTGCCATTGGTTGAGACAAAGTGATATTTCTTCAAAACCTCTAAAAGAGTATGTGCTGGAAGAGCTGTTACTCACCACTATAAACTCTCTGTCCTAAATTAGTCTGGACAACATTCATATTTATTTCTTTGCTTCACAGGATTCTTCAGACAGCTGATTAGATTATTTTTCTTGTCTCTTTTGGTGTCAGTATGACCAGATAATGTTATTCTTACTGTTTTCTTCTTTTATGCTACTTTTTTAAAGTGAATTGTTCTCTGTCTTGTCTGTTGGTTCTGACAAACATTGCCATCAGTATAAGGGCCAAATTCATGAAATAATTTTTTTTAAATGGAGACTGTCATAGTTGTTCACATCTCTGTGTATGATAGAATTAGGTAAAAAAAACCTTCATCAAAATACAATTAAAATAGAAACATTGGAAAAAATCTGAGGTAAAGAGGTCTATAAATGTGCCTTTCAAAGGGACTTTGCAGGGCTTCTGACTTTGGTTCTGCTACTGTTCTTACTGCTGTTGCAATGTTATGATACATTTTAGCTAAAGTTGGGTTTTTTTGCCCTGTAAATATATAATATTCAAATTATCAGGAATACGAGAAGGAAAGAGCCCTATTAAA
>VWZT01002054.1:69739-196598 GCA_013397055.1 Pachycephala philippinensis
GAAAAAGGGAAATAGCTCCTCCTTGACATTTTGACACAGGAGGAGGACGCTGGTTTTATCTGTCATGAAATAATAACTCCAGAGGTCACATCAGATGTGACAGAATATAAAAGAATTCAGTGTGACTTATTCTTCTCACTCCTTCAGAAGCTGAACAAATCCATAGGTCAAGGTTTTCAAAGCAGGGTTACAGAGGTCTAGTTCTGATACATACATACATATATATATTATATATATATATATATGTATGCATGCTGAATAAAGATCTTAGACCTCATGTCCTAACTCCGAAACCCCACAAAGAGTTACTGAACTGAGGCAGAGGTTCCAGGCAGACCACACACAGAAGTGAAGTCTCACTGACCTGCTTTTCAGAAGATTTTTGGTTCAGAAGTTCCCACTGAAATTAACAGGGCCTGCTGAAAGCTTGGCACTTCTGACAGTAACACTTTCTATGGGTCCAGCAACAGGGCAGGAGTTACATGAAAGATCTGATAACACATTCCCTATATGCAAAGAGATGATGTGGGAATTGCTGATTGCATTTAAATCATCTTTAAAGATGCTTCAGAATTATTCGTCCATACTGCATACAATTTTCAGTTAGCATGTTAACTCTTAAAACTAGATTCCTCTCTTCATTTCTGCCGAAGTCTATTTTCACTCTCCTAATCTAAATTGAACTGTGTGATGCAGCAAAGTACATTTCCTCAATGATAACTGCAGACTTACATAATTTTCTCACATCCTAAAGTCTAATGTGAAGGATATAGCATGAAGCACATAGATGGGAAAGCAAAATTAAGATAAAAATGTCATTACTTTACTTCTGGGGAAAATGTAATTGCAAGGCTTGAAGCTAATTTTAATATTATTTGAGAAACTGGATTACTGTGTGCAGAGCTCTGCAGGACATGACAAATATACTTGTAACTCTCTTCCCTTTGAAAAAGGTAAAAGAAGTTGGCCTTAAAGGCATCTGGGGTTCATTCACATTATTTTTATATGGTTCTCCACCTGACTATGATGACAATAACTGTATTTTCCCTGGAAAAAATACTTACTTTAAGTTTCATAGGAAAAGGAAGTTTTAATAATGATGTTCAAGATAAAAATTAACAGGAATTTAAGTAGGCAAGGGATAGAAAGCTTCAAGAGCCAGGGTTCAGTACTGGGTTCAGAGCCAGTACTGAGCTGCTTGTTTAGACAATAAATCCTTATTAAGCTGTCATAACTACAGCCGCAAAAAATAATCAAAACTGATGTTGTATGTACATCTCAGTGAAAAATGGAAGCAGTTTCTCCTTATTAAACAAGTAAGGAACTGAGTAATGGAGAGGTTAAAATGGCCTTCCTAAGGTCACACAGGGCATCTGAATAGGGACTTTCTCATGGCTCTTCTTCTTTTTGCTGTTTAGTCTAAAGTCTATCCAGATTAGGAGCTGAGGGGGTTTTTTTCCAAATCATACATATGGCCTAACATGTGACCTTAGTGCATGCCTGCACTATGTGCACTTCTGCTCGGTGTAAAAAAGGTGAAATCCTAAGTAATGTAATTCATCAGAAAAAGAGAGCTAAAGAAGTACTGTAGAGGAAAACTGGAAGTCTTGATCTAATTTTAAATGTTTCTCCTTTTAATTACTCAAGAGAAAAATCAATTTAGACCATTCCACACTTCATTTGCTTTGGAGCATGTAATTTTAAATGCTTGGTTTTGTACTTTGTCTCACTTTTTGTATTACTTCTACTGGAAAAGTATGTAAGGTAAGTTAGAAAAAATATGAATTGCATTGTTTGAAATTTTTTCATGGAAAAAGAACAAATGTGAAATCTATTCTTCTCCTTAGTTACAGGTTTCCCAGACTTCCCAGTAGGAAAAATGAAGAAAAGGGAAATTTGAAAATACTGGGAATAAAATCATCCCATTATTGTTAGCAACATACATTTTCAGAATTCCTCCATCAGATACGAAAGGCTTGCAGCCTGTTATAGGGACTCCACTCACATTCTGCTGCTTTGACAAACTTGTTTGGAGACATGCAACAACAATATTTTGGAGTCAATTTAGAAAGAGTGACAACCCTCTCAGATGTCCCCACTTTTGTTGAGTATGTTGTCCACTCCTGGTGACTGCTAGCATCTTCAAAGGTCTCAAGATAAACAGTTTATGGAATAACACACATTACTGATAATAGAAAACTGACAGGTTAAGGTTCTATGGTAGTCATTGTTAGTGACTGACTGCAAAAAGTAATTTAACACAATATACAGGCAAGCTCTAATCACCAATGAGTTAGCTCGAGGTAATAATTTGTGGTGCATAGAGTGAGGTCCTTATTCAATAGCTGTCCCTGTTAGGCTGGGGGAGAGGCCTGAGGAAGGGGAGAAGTCAGGTTCAAGCTGTCAACTAATCCCAGAAGGTATGATGGAGTTTTTCTTAACTTGTCCCCATTCTTAGATTACTTTTATGCTATTTCTTTACATTTAGGTGGAACCTGAGTGACTCTGGTCTTACATACTTTTGTTACTGATTGTTGTAAAATTCTCTCACTTTGATCATAAGATACACTCAAGAAAATATGGACTGCATGCTCAGGGAGGGGTATTCGCACCTTGCAAGTGGGTAACTTTGGGATGGAGCTGTGCATTAGTATTACAATTAGGTTAAAATGAATCAAGTTCACCCGAGAGGAGCGATTTCACCACAGCTGCTGGTTCAGCAGCAGGGTGTCTCCTATCTCCCTTGGCTGACAGGTGCTTTGTGGTTCATTGGCTACGTGGAGACATCAAGTTCCCCCCCTGCAAGGATTGCGACAGAGCCTGGCCGTGGTGTCTCCACTCCTCTCCACCCTCCGTCCCGTCCCTCTCAGAAGGTGCTGAAATTTGCAGGCTGTGTTGTGTGGGGAATCGGGCTGGAATAGACTTTGTGCACGCCAGCTGCACTCCATCCAGGAAGCAGAAACTGCATTTCACCTTACAACATCTGTACTGTTATAACTTCTGTTAGAAAGTGAGTATAAATACCTAGTTTTCTACAATTTTACCCCCAGTCATCTTCACACAACATGAGACCATCAAAATATTAGGGATGGTACAGATACATGGACGTAGAGTTCTTCCTCTCAGATCACAACCCTAACATTCTCCTTCATCTTAACCTAGCAAGCATGCTGAATACTTGTTTCCCAAGATATATTTTTATACGGAAAATAATTCATTTATCTGTAGAAGCAAATAAATTATTCTGCCAAACTGATCTATGGAAAGGAGATCCATGGAAAAAAAAAATCAAAACAAGAAGGAGTCCCAGATTGCAAACACCTTTGAATTCCAAAATAGTCCAATGAACATAATGTAAAAGCACACACCATCTGCAAAATTCATATTTCCTATAGACTGATTGATGTAGAGAGTGGATAGCTGGTTCCAGACCATGTGTGAATGGGTGGCAGATTTTGTTCTCTACAACATATTTAACAAAACCCACACTGACATTTTATAGCATTACCATGTCATCACATGGCATTATGAATAACGATGAAAAAACATTTAAGGCATTTAACTGACTTAATTCCAGCAAATGACCTTTGCTGACATTACTTAAATGCTGTTTTGCAGTGAAAACAAAAAATTAGGTTCAATTGCTCACAGCTTGTCAGCATTTTAAATTACTTCAGGAACAAATCTGATTTTTCAGAAAACTGGCACCTTTCCCACTGGCCTGGATAGGGAGCTCTTGAACCACCTCAGGCACTGAAGGAGCTAAAGGAGATGGTGATAATGCTTAGGGAACAACTTTGCCAGAAAGGTTTTTCTCCACAGGCTGACTGATCTGCTGTCCTCTAGCTAAGCTGAAACTTCAACATGCTGCTATTTTTTTTTTGACAGAGACCCAACTATATCTCCAATTTTTCTTCCAATTATTTTTGGTCTAATACCACCACTTGACATTTCCAGGTGTTTGTCTCAAACTATGTAACAACACAGCAGCAAGGTGAAACTTCTGAGCTCCTTCTCCTCCAGTATCCTAACTGAGAAAAAACAGTTATTTCCATGTTTTTTACATGGAACCTCCCACTTACCATAACTACTTTCCTTATATTCGCCTGTTTTGAACAAGAAACCATCATTAATAAATACCAATACAATTTCTCCTGGTAACCTTCTGCTCCTTTCACTTCTGGCCTAACAAATTTGGAAAAGCCCTTTTTGCTGTTCACACATCTGCATTTTCTTCTCACAAATACTTAGAATATGTTTTTAAGCTTTAAATTCTATACAGGTTTACCTTTCAGACTTACCTTAGAATTTCTCTGCCTTAACTCTCATTGACAATTAGTATTTTTCTAAACTTGAATATTTTTCCTGCAAGGATCAAACGAGTTAACTCACATAGCATCAGCTTGCATTTCTAATACCTGCACAGGTCATTACACATCCTATTTAACCCCTAATGACAATGATTTATGTGCATGATCTTCTTTTTCATTATCCTTGTCCATCTCCATAAACTGTTCTGCCTTGCTAGAGAACTGCCTGCTTCAGTAAAATTTTCTCGTATAAAACTAAAGAGAATTTAATTTATAATTCTATTTAAAAAAAGGATCTGGGCATGCAGAAAGATGCAACTTTTCCAATGAAAATTAAAGACAATCAAACGCATGATGATGTGCCATCTCCCTATTAGCGTTTTGCTAGGTGCAAAACTGGTTTTCAGCTAAAACAACACTAGCAACATGGAAGATCTAATACATCATTGTAACATTAGAAGGGTTTATTTGGGCTTGTTTCTCAACTTATTTTAAAATTTAAGTTAGAAATTAGAGTCTGTTAATTTTAAAAAGATAATTTAAATAAGAGCCCTCATTTTGAGTTTAAATGAGAGCCCTGCTCTGGTGGATGCATATCAACAAAATGGAAGTCCCTTTATACTGACAACAACTAGATGAAAGTGCAGAGGGGTTGATTACTGATGTTTGTATGCTTTAGGTTTGTTAAATGCTGCACAGCAGCCCAGCATTTATAGCTGTGCTGCCCGGTAGCTTTGTCTTTGTTAAGCTCAAGTTAATGTTAAACGTAGTGATTTTTCAACTCCATGGCAATTTGAAGTGTGAGTTGGTACTGGGACATGCATCCTCTTTTGAAATCTGTATGGGATCTCTCTCTACCTGCTGTGCCTAATTTCAAAGCTCAATGCTATCATTAGGAAAAGAGAGTTGTTTTCTCTTTTGTCTGTGTGCTCTACTTCACATCAATTTCAGCAAAAACCTCTCATGACTCTTGCTATGGATTGATCCTGTCAGCCCTGTCTGACATTCAGACTCCACAAAGTTGTATTTTTTCAAAGTTTAAAACCTTTCTTTATAACAGATCAAATAATCTGGGACACATTTGGAACCATTATAATTCCATTGAAACTATTTTATTTCCATAAGGAATTAATTTTTAACCAAGGAGTGCATTTTTCTAGCAGTCAGTACAGCCCTGCTCACTCCAGTATTGTACAGGGTGCAATCTGCTTTTATCGACTGGCTGAAAGAAGGAAAAAGAGAAAAGTAATTCCAGGCCTCACCTGGTGGTTGCTGCATAGGCTAAAGTACTTTATTTGAGAGTTCTTCAGGTGGCTGACTTGGAAGATTTACTGGATTTTCATGGACCTCATAGCTGTATATAGCCTACACTGTTATGTCCTGGAATCCATCTTGCTCTTCAGTTTATCTTATTCTGCAATTTATACTTTCATATTTTAGTGCAAACATCTGTTTATAATACCTGCTCCTGCAGGAAACATTTTTTATATCTTTTTCCTAAAGCATCCCTTCTTTAGACTTCTAATTGTAAAGGCTGTTACTTGGTACAGCTGTTCATCAGGTTTTTTTAATAGAGACAAAAATAAAGTGGTTTTTGTCCACTCCCTACCTGTCTTTGACAAATAGTATACTTAGGTACATTTTGTATTTCAACTCCAAATTGGGATATTTCCAATCTTAAATACAGGGTTTGGGCTTGACCTGTTACTAGGAGAAAGGTATTTTTTGGATGAAATAAATATTACCAAGAAGTGGTTTTGCACATTTTTTTCGAATATATTGTGATCAGATACTAAATATACTGGTAGGCAAAAGCAGAATAAGAAAGGGGCTGAACAGAAAAGAGAGGGTTCTTGAATTCCAGCACAGGCACAGTAGCTTCTACAGCTCCTCTTCATGGGACACGAGCTGCTTTTGTAATGCTAGAAAGCAGTGACTTTATCAGTGTTCTCCTAATACCTCCTGTGATCACAGCATTCCTGGGAGAAAAGAGAAAATGCAGCTTGCAAGGCACTCCAAAAAAAACCTTACACTGCCTTCATAAAAAGGAAGAACATTTTTTGTCTGATTCCAGAACGTTTCTGAGTAGCTTTAACTTTTTATCATTACTGTTGTTGCTGTGGTTGTTATTACTAATTGTTAAGGGTTTACTATTTGTTTATTATTATTATTATTCCACACAAAGACTATGTCTGAAAATATGTCATATGTAAGAACTGCATCTGTTATAAAGACTCTGTTAAAATAAAACCCTGGAGTTTCCTCAGATGGCTATGTAGTGAGTTTTAGGCGTTACAATCAGACAAATACAATTCACTTCATTGCTCTGCTTCTTTCACCTCACTCTGCAGTCTGCTTAGACAGGATTTCAGTGGGAATTTCTCTGGAAGTGGAATACTGGAGTCATGCCTACTTTCTCTGCAAAGTCAAAATGGTACCACATATTACTAAACATGTCCATTCACATACCAATGGATCTGTGCAATATTTGCTCTTGTACTTGCTTTGAGAACGTCTCAATAGCACAGGTGGTGCAGTTAGGTGCTTGGCTTTGGTAAGTCGCACCTGCTTTTATGGTCTTAGAACATAAAGTCTCTGGCTGTTTTACTTCTTGTAGTATGTTTTCAGCTGGTGGAAAAGGACTTGCTGTTTGCATTGGAGTCCTTCTATGGCAGCAAACTATGTCTCTACAGGAATATAGGGCCACTTTTTTATTTACTGGTGCTAATGGGACCATATGACTTTTGCTGTCAGTTGGAAAATGAGGCCACAGTCTGATGTGTGAAACAAAATTGCATTTTGTACTCAAATGCTTTTTCTCAGTGAGCTCAAAGGAAGCCTGCAAAGACAAATGTTCTGGCTAGTAAAGACAATCTACCTTTTTAAATTAAAATAGAACATGTGTTTTATAAAGGAGTAAAGGAAAATAAATGATAAAATGTACTAAGTGCTGCAGCTAAATTAAAACTATTTTTTCCAGGTGAAGCACTTTAATTTATTTCCCTAGATTACAAGGACTTTTTGACTGCCTTCTGCTATCAGCTAAGAAAAAGGAGCTTTTTATTTTCACAGTGGCACTCCAAGCTTGCTCAGATCTCTGGCATGAGTGATCCAGATGTTAAAGGACACAGCAGGACTCAATGGGGATTTGGAAGAGACTGGCAAGTAGGTAAGGTCATAGCTTAAAGAGCAAGCATGAGTCTGTCTAAGTTTGAGAAAAGTTAGAAGTTCCTGTAACTAGAAGAAACTTTGTCAGCCCCTGGATAACTGGTGAATGAGCCCTTTATCCAGGGGAAACACTCAGATTTGGTGCAACTACTGGAAGTAAATGTCTTATGGAAATCCTGCTAAAATTTCTTTTCCTTTAGATAACTAATAAATAATCAGCTTTTCCTCAGAGTAGTGCCTTTTTCCCAACTCAGACAATTTTACTGTGTCAATCAAAAGACTTTACTAATCACATCTCAGCCCTCCACAAAATTCTGAGAGGTATTAATTATGGTCTATTAAAATGTAAAATGTAAATTAGAGTTAAAATAGCAAGCAGAAGCATCATATGCATGATTTTTAACACACCTTGCACAAAACACATTTAAATTCAGCAATTTAGCAATTAGTTAAATTTAGCTGATATTTTAAAGACTGAATTAATAGCAAAGATCCCTCTTTCAACATGATTCCTTTTTCAATATATTTAAAAATTGAGAGACTCTCAATGAAATCATATAGCCTTTTTTCTTTTCATTTTTTCCTCCAGTTCTTCATATGTATAAATTATTTCAAAAGTTTTTATAATGCTTGAAAATTGTACAGAACAAAACATACATAGTTGCCTGATTTCCATTTTGCATAAGCATATGCAGCATGTGTTCAGATTTGTATTTAAGTGTTTCATCTCTCCAACACATTCAACTGTGGGAATTATGGCAATGGATAATAGGGAAATGTAATTTAAAATCCAGAGAAAAGAAAGTGTCTCATGTCTCAACTGGTAGCAAAGTTAAACATGCAGAATATAAAAACCTCTGTTCTTCCCTTTTTTACAGCTGCCTCCAGAACACACAAACAGATCAGCAGTTTGTCTCCTTGCTGTTTCTCAAACCAGCTGAGTGTTCCTTCAAGACCAACTCTATGCTCTCTTGTAGTTTACCTTGCACCCTAATATCTTTTCACAGGAGGATCACATCTATTAATTGCTTCTTGGAATCAGCATCCACAAAACACACCGTGCAAACAAGTCCAAACCCACAGAAAATTAAATATTTATCAAGTTACAGACTCATGTGCAAAGGCACAAGGGAAGGATATCCAGGCCTCACCTCTTAACTGAAAAAATTTGTAAACTACCTATATAATAATATGTTCTCTGTATGTGAGTGCATGATATGCATGTATGATACCTTTCTATTGCATCATATAACTTCTCAAGTGTTTATGAATTATGAGACAATTAGCCTGTCCAGGGAAGTGGACATCAAGATTTTTCCCCACAATATGAACAGCAGATCTGCTTGTTTTTTCAAAAGAGAAAAGAATTTTTTTTTAAACAGCCAAGAAACATAGAAGTTATAAATGGCCATGAGTGTCATAAATAAATGCATCTAACATGTTATTGGACATACATGTGACCAAAACACTCCCCCTCCTCGAGAGGACAGGGTGAGAAAGTAAGATGAAAAAGCTCCTTGGGGAGGTAAGGACAGGGAGGTCACCAACCAGACCCCCTACTACCAACACCTTGACAACCACACCAAATACAGGATGGTAGTGTGGAACAGTGTGTGTGAAGGGGCAGCCAAAGCCCTCCGAGAGAGCCTTTCCCTCAAATTGATAATGCTAAGGATGAACTCCAGGAAAACCATGAATCAAATCAAACAATAGCTACAAAATTAGAGACAGATTATTGAAACTGTCTGCAAAGCACTATGAAAGAACAGGAAATTTCTATGAGGTGTTGATAGAGGCCTTGGAGTGGAAAAAACCTGATGGCATTGCCATCCCCCCAAGACACCCCCATCCTTGGGCTGGGCTCAGCAGGTGCCTGTGGGGTGCAGGAGCACCTGCACCTGGTGATGCCTGAAGAGGCCAACCTAGAAACAGAGACTAGACAGGAGTAAGGGAATAAAGGTGGATATTTATTTGAAAGGCCTTCAGAGGTACACCCTGGGCAGGCCAAAGGCTACACCCAAGATGGCCAACGAGTCACGAGTTCTTCACACTTTTATAGGTTTGGTCCATTTGCATACCAACTCAATTTCACCAATTAAACTTTAGCTAATGATGTCATTTCCCCTCAGCTTGCCCCCCTTCTCAAGATGCTGGTTTATACATTTTGGACCTAGGACGGTCTGGGTGTCCTTGGAGAGCAAGTTTAGAGAGGCTTTTGTTATGTCTGTCTTAGCACGAGAGAGCAGCAACTAACAGGCTAGAAGACACTTTAGAGTTACACACTAAGAATACAGAATTTGAAAAATATAGAAGTTAAAACATAAGGCATCACTGGCAGCGACCCACAGTGAGGGGCATGGGGACACCCCTGCTCAGCAGGCACATAAGGACACCTGGGTCACCTGTCCCTGGCACCACATGTGGGACTGCAGCCACACAGAGGGGAGGGAGGTCGCCCGTGCTGCCAGAAGGTGCATGGAAGTATGGGGGCATTACCTGTGGAAGGACGTTTGGAAATCTGTAGGGCTGTATGAACGTTTTTCAAGCATCTGGGACTGTGGTTTATCTGTTGTGCCACCAACATTGATCCTGAATGTATAGTTCACTGATTGCCAGTTCACTGATTGCCAGTTGCAGTTACCCCTGTCATTAATAAATCAATAAACCACTTTAATCTTTATTTGATTTAAACCACATGAGGTGAGTAGTTTTTCCCCATGACACATATGATCTATCTCTACACTGATTCAGAGGCCTGACACCCACAGAGGAGGATACAGGACCATGCTTATGTCCATAAATTAATAAAGGTTCTTAGCTTAAATAGTCCAGCAGTGTCAAGGTTAAAAAATAGTGGAATATGGAGGATATTATGGTCTGGAAAACAGAACTTATAACTCCATTGCTAGGGAGAGCAATTTGAGAAAATTATACAGTATGTTTTGGAAACAGCAAGACTCCATATGCTTAGCAGTTACTATTTTTTCAATTTATTGAAATACCACAATTTCCACCTTCTATTCACTGTTGATTTATAAAGAAGCTAAAAGGTTTGTGACTATTTCGGCTTCTGAAAGCACAGAATGTGTTTCACTTACTAGTTTTGAATGTCAGTGCTTTTTTGCTGAGTATGATTTCAAACTGGCAAGTTTGGTTATCCAATGCTACATGGAGATGCAATGGCAACCCCCATGTAGAGCAGACAGATTTAGCTTTCCCTAGGAAAAATAGTCCTGCAACAGGGCACAGAGTCAGCTCAACAGAGACATTAGTGAGAAGAAAAATCTGAACCATGTTTCTCACCCAGAAATCAAACGTTTATGAAGAATTGTCCGATTATTTATCAGACAGAAAAATCAAAAAGCCAAGAAGGATAACTAAATTTTAGAAAATACTAAAAAGGATCAAAATTCACATGGAAAACTTCTGCCCCGAATCATCCCTAATATAACAAACTTTCATGTGAACGAAGTTTCTCAGTGCTTCCAGAACACAGAAACAAAGAGATCCCTATTGACATCCTAGATATTAAACAAAGATTGTGGGAATATTCAATAGTTATTGAACAATTAGATCTTGTCTCTTAAAACATCTTTCTATCCTATAGTAGGCTGTAAGGGAAATGTTTGCATGAAGAACAAATATTTTCCGTTACTTTGTTATATAGAAAAAAAATTTAGACACTCTATGCAAGGTAATAACTTAAATCTAGAGCTACCAAAACCGAAAGTGCATTAGTTTTGCTTCTTATGTATATATCTGTTGTTAATTGTGACCCAGAGTATTCTACATGAATATAAGAATATAAGACACTTCCATTTCAAAATAATTTTATTTCATAAATTTAGTCTTTAATAAATGCAAAATATACATCCAGACTTGAGGGCTTTTTTAAGCAGGAACATCCAGCATTTCTGCTAAATAATTAATAAGAATATTTGCTTTTATTTTGGATACAATCTGGTTTTGATAGTCATTCATATGGAAAAACATACCTGTAATTAATTTCTTTCTTACCAGTTTAGTTCTGCTGCACTTCAACCCTAGACAAAAGAGCTATTCATTGCCTGATGTGCTGAAAAGTCTCAGTTATAAATGCCATCCTTCCTTACAATCTAAAATACTATAATTAATTAGTTAATACTAGAGCAGGATAAAAAGGTTTGGTATTCTGCTTACATTCAGATGCGAAAAAAGTTGGGTGTTTAATTATACTTTAAGTTGTAAAACCAAACAACTGGAAAATTCACAACTGGACAAAATTCTCTTGAAAAGGGGCTTCTGAATGCAATTGTAGTACTTCTGGCAAACGCCTAAGGTAAATAACAAATTCAGTTGGATTTTGACATCTAAATTCTACATAATGACTCCTACAGAGTGAGAATTGTAGAATTGCTGACGTATTCATACACATGAGAGATATTAATCGTTTCACCCCTCCATTGGAGATCTCTATTCTGATTAAAGTAGGAAAAAAACCCAAAAGGATAAAATTACATTTCAATGCCAAATTTATTGTCATTCTTTATCTGCATGACAACTGCTGATCAATCTGGTTATAATTGCCACTGATAGAAAGCTGGATAAGCTGCCTTTGGAACTATGGGCAATATTATCTGTGACATGTCCGCACGCTCTCTGGTAAATTCAGTACCAAAATGCTGCAAACTAATTCAGCACCTTTGTAGCAAGAGAAAGGTAAAAATAAAGTGTCAGAATAAAAATGAGGTACTATGTCTAAAAAATTGGTCCCTTTAAGATCAGTTGGCTGTTCTGCAGAAAGCTTAAACTAGTTTAAACCAACTCAATCTCGCCTTACTCTTGGCCACAAGTTCCCAGTCTTTTCCTTGTGTCAGTACAAGCCTTTATGCAATCAGGCACACGGCTACATCCTACTGGCCCTACTGAAAGAAATATTTTTCTGCATTAGTTTTCAGCAGAACGAACTGTCTGAGTTGGCTGACTGGAAAGTTAATGTGAGTCCTGCTGGCAGAAGTGCACAGCAGAAACTCACCATGGACAGCAGGCTGAGAAAACTCAGCTCTGAAATCCCAGCCAAGTAGACCAACTGGAACCAAGTCTGCTTTTTAAATTGGCTCTGCTCTGGACTATGTAGGCTATTATATCATCCATGTCACGCAGCTCCTGAGATATTGAGATAAATACTATGAAAAAGTAGAATAAATGTATTATCCTCTGTCATGATCTGCATAAGAACTGAACAGTATGTACAGTATAAAAATAGGTCTGGGAAGACAGAGGGGGTTTTTTTGTGTTGTAAAAACAGTTGCTTTTGAAAAGAGTTGTTGATGAGTATGCTAAAATAGCTGAGATTAGGATAGACCTCGTTAAGAAAGGAACTTTGCAACAGGCTGAAATTTTGTATTTTTATTTTTTCAGTGTCACTGACACATTAATCTGCTTCTTAAGGGGCACAGGTTGCAAAGAGCTCTCCTTAATTGTCTCATTCAATTCCTTGCCATTGCAGACACCTGTGCTACATAGCTGCTTTCAGTGTTTATCAAGATTAATTTTTTCAATAAATTTGTTATATTTCTTATCCCCAATACTTCTATGAGGAGATAGATAGTGGTAGTGATAACAAGATAGATAGATAGTGATAACTAACAGTAGAAAAAATAACTGGATATCTTCACACAGTTCTCAAGTATTATTTTTAAACATCAGGAAAAGAAACCTCATTTTCTCTTCCAAACCACAGTAAGGTCTCTCATGCTGACATTCTTATTCTTCCCTACAGGTTCTGTAGTTAAAAATGTCTCTTCTGTATTTCTGTTTCTTGAGCAAACTATATTTCTCTCATAATTTATTTTAGTTCTTCCAGAATCTCAACTTCAGTGATCTTTTTCGAAAAATCAAACTGGAATTTCTGAAATATGTGATGTTCCTAATACGTACTGATGGTCCCATCAAATTAGAATATGGCATCAGGATATCACCAGGATATTCACAAAGGTTTTTCAAATGAGAGTTTTAGAAGCAGTTTTAGAAGATTTTTAAAGAAATATTGTCTTAATTTTCTCAGATACAAATGTGTACATCAGTATCAGAAAAATAAAGAATTGTACAAGTGCCTTTTCTTGAAGCCAGCAGGAGGCATGGCTTCATCAAAATTGATTATCATTTTGATTATCCTTTCACAGATTGTATTTCCGTATCAACAGAAATAGCAGTATATAATACTGAATAATTGGATCTATTTTGCAATTTAATCAATCATAGAATCAATTATTTAAATCAAACATATCAATTTCTTCTCCAAAACATTTAAACTGCTTGAAAGACCTGCAGAGAAATGGTTACAAGAAAATGAAAAGGAGTAAGGAAATTAATATATGCTATACATCACCATATGCATGCAAAATGCTTCAAGCTGTTTGTATAGCTCATGTTGGGCTATACAAAAGTCAACAAAATCCACTCCTCCCTAGAATTATCAGTGTAGTAAATAAAAATACATAATGAAAGAAAAAAAACCCTACCAAAAATATAGCTATTAACCTCATTTTAGTACAACAGAAATTAAATTCTATTTTAATTTACTTTACAACAAATCAAATTTTACTTTAATTAATAGTGGCATTAGATACTGCTACATTGTTATGCAATGCTCCTTGTTCTTCTGTAAAGTGTGTATCTGGAAAATGATGTTACAGAATTACTCAGGAATAGAAATTATAAAATGTACACATTGAAAGGAAAATAGTCTTGGTCAGAAGAAAAAGTGGAAATTAATCTTCCTGAATTCTACACCTCTCTCTTCTATTTGCAATCAAGCCAGCCACCAAAGTGAGTTCTTTTAAGGTTTTTGGTTCATAATCTACAGCACCGACTATTGTTGGCTCACAGGGAATGTGAAAAGAAAAAGTACTTTCATGGCATTTTAAAAGAATAAGTTGTGTGCACTTTCCTCTTATGCACAGGCCACAGGAGGATTTTCAGCAAGTTCCACAATCCTGAGCTACTTTGTGCTCCCATTTTGGGGAGCAAAGCATTGCATCTTTGGAAGATGTCATTTCCGAAACACTTTCTCTTTGTCTCAATAAATATGGACAGTTAATTTACTGTCCATTTTTGGACAATGATGTTCAAACACTTGAAAAGCATAATTCATAGCACAGACTGCCCTCAGCCTACCCTCTGCATCATCTACCTTCTTCATCTGTGCTTCACCCAGGCACAACAGAATGCCCAGCCGTAAAAGTTCCCTTGTTTGAATTAAAAAATTGAAATGAATCTTGACAGAACAAATAAAACATGTTACCTCTGTGAAGTGCACTTTTAAGCCACCTTAAAAAAAAAAAAAACCTACCTTCAAAAGCTGTAATGCATCTTTCATACCTGTGAGAGAAACATTACATTCACACCTCATGGGTGAAATACTGCATATTTATGGTGACTCATTAAGACACACTCAGGTGTTGTAGAGTCACAGGGCTAACTGGAGCATTTTTTTTCCCAAGCACATAAGAAAAAACAGAGTTGAAACACAGCGAGAAGAAACTGGTAATTTTAACTGGGAATTAAAACCTGTTCTGCAGTGGTGTTATGAGCACCATGACTTCAACTAGGGAAGTGCTAACAGCAACTCGCGTGCAGCATGGTTACTTGGATAACTCTGCTGGGTTTTGTTTTAAAGAAAAAAAGGTTGAATTCCACATTACATTTTGGCAGTTTTCTTCATGTTCTAGACATTTAAAAATAAATATAGATCTTTAAATTTGTATTTATCAGTGTGTGAAGTATTAAGAAAAATCGAAAGAAGATGTGGAAGACAAAAATACCTACTTGTTTTGTATTTCTTCTACACAATAACTTTTTCACTTTCTGAAAAAGCCCAGATGTATTTATTTTTCATGAACTACCACAGAAAAGATACACATAAGCAAACCAAAGTGCTCTTTAATGAAGATTAATCAGTTTTACGATGTTGCAAATCATTGTAAATATTAAGAACAAGTTTCTGGACAAAGACTAATGAAGAAAAGTGCCCTGGAGTGCCTCTTCTAGCTGAAAATTTCAGTATTTGGAAAACAGGGTGATTTTGAACCTTATTGTCTTGTTAATGTCTTGTCTGACATTTTTCCAACAACACACAGTAGAGGATAATTTAACAGGACATGTATAATCTAAAAAGAAACACACTTTTTATTTGAATTGCCATTATTGATCCAAATATCAGGTCTCCAGTCTGAATACATTTGGCTTCATAAGGAAAGCTGTGCTATCTTACATGTGTAGTGGATAATTAAGTAATGAACAAGCGCTAAATAGAGTTTGCTGAAGCTGAAATGGTACTGACAGAGTTTTTACATATTGGTTTCAGCAACTGAGTGTAACAGCATTATTCTTGTCACATAGATAAGACATAAAATATACAGGTAGATTAGACTAGCAGGATTAATCTGTCCAAATGAAGCTGTCTACAGTATGAATGTCTGAATTGGAGATAGACCTTGTGGGATCTCTTTATAGCAAATGGAGAGAAAATAAGTACACTAGAGTACAATTCACTTAATGCTGAACCTAAACTCAGCACCTTCAGAACAGGTCAGATGCATGAAAATCAAGAAGGACTAGGAACCAGGACAACTATATTAGAGGTAGACACATTGTACATCTAACATAAAATGAGATTATTGATACAGGATGGACCTTCATACAGGTCCTGACACATGCCTCAACTTCACTGAAGTTAATGACCAGCAGAATTAGTTCCATGGAGAAAAGAAATTACTCAAAGCAGCTCAGTCTGAATTCTGGGAGTTATTGATTCCCATACAGTTGGTTTTCCTAAGAGAATTCAAAATTAATTTAAATCTAAAGGAAAGTAGTACTAAACAAGAGAAGAAACATAGAGATGAAAAAATATTACTCAGCTTGAGAAAACAGCTTGGCAAAATAAAATATGTTATACGCCAAATTAATACTCTTTCCATTGCTGCTTTCTTCCACAGGCACACGAGAATGTCCTCTGAATTGCACAGCTTAGTAAACTGTGATTATACCAATCCCCAAATCAGAAAATTGGGAAAGTATGGAAAAATGTCTGAATGTAATATTGGAATATTGGAATGTTTATGAAAGAAAATAGAAGAGAGTCAAATTTCCAGTGTGTCTATATAATGGTAAGCCTGACAGGACATAGGACTCACTTTTCTCATTTAGAACTAATGAGCAAAGTTTTTTATGTCTGGCTAGACATCAAGAAATTGGGACCAGCAGAAAGAGTTTGTATGTTCAGCAGTCTCACTGAGGACAGATAGCATCAGGTTCTGGGCTAAGTCTGTGAAAAAAGATGGATAGAAATTATACAAATAAATACTGGACTCCTTCACTGAAAAGAGCATCTCTATCTCAGCCACTGAGGAGGGAAATGACTGTCTTTGATCTTGGCAGTAGCAGTTCAGTCTGCAGTTAGTATGTTCATGAAATACGGAGAACCAAAACATAGATGAGTACACATTGGCTCCTAGAAGGGTATGTTATGTCAGGAAATTAACATGGGAAACTATTGCTCATCTCACATGAGAAATGTATGTGTTAGCAGAAGATCTGATGTAAATTTCCTTAGGCAGAAACCCTGCATCACTGTTCTACCTGCCAGCCTAAATGTTACTGACTGAACTACTGAACCCTATAGTTAAATACTATGCTTTTTCGTTCAAGAAACTTCTGTGATGTGTCAGAAGTTAACGTGCGTGTGTGCGTGTGTTTGTACACATGGTTCTTTCGAGAGAAGGATTTTGCTAAAAAATTATGAAGAGAATTTATGCTGGCAAACCCTTAGGAGGAATGGGGTGGGGTGGCGAGGGGGGTAGAAAAGATTTATCTAATACTAACATTAGTTCCATTCCTGTGCTGGGGTTTGTGGGTGTAACTTTAGTGAATAAAGACACTGATAAAGTGGTACATAAAGTCCCTGGATTGAAAGCATAATGTGATATCACCAGGAACAGAAACAGATTTGAGATTCAACTTTTCTGACACACTCATTAGTGTGATTCTTGCAAAAATTTCACTATGAGAAACGCTGACCTGAGAATACAAACTTTAGTGGCTATTTGTCGTTATCTTGCTCTATCTCCAAGCTAACCACAAGCAAGGAGTGAGACTGTACTTGAAAACACCTGGAAAACATCTGTGTTTTCAAGGAACAACACAATTAAGCTCTCTCCTTTCATCAGCAAGAGACTACACTTCTACTGCATAGCAGTCACATGTACTTTTTATTTTATCATCATAAAAATAGTGCACAATGTGCAGAACCTACCATGGGAAATATGAAATGTTCATTCCCCTTCTTCACTGAAGAGATTGGAAAGAGATGGAAATCCATCCAAATTTAGAATCTGCTTTTGTCATCCTCAACATTTTGCACTCCATGTGCTGTAACTCTTGCTTTAAAGCCTGTCAAGTTTGTTTACAGAAGCATCATCCCTAGAGCAAGGAAGGTAACCAAAGTAACCCCGTTGAAAGACAAGGAAGAAAAAAACCTCGAATACAGGATGATGGGGCTCTGCAGAAGGAACTTGGATTCCTTAATCACTCAATATTGTTTCTCAGGGAAAAGTTTCTCATCTGTCCCTTTTTCCCCCCGTCTTCTTATCCACGGATAGAGGGTTTAGCTGCCCTGCCTTTACATGCCTACCCTTTCCCTCCCTCACCACTCAGGCATTTGAATGCAGTTCTTCTGTAAAACACAAAAAATAAACTCAATGGAGGGGGAAAATCCCCAACAAATATAGAATTAAACAGGAATATTCAGTTTTCCCAAGCATTCCACTGATAATTTTCCCTCGAGTGTCTACTTTCTGTTCTCTCTGTTGCTGGTTGCTCTCATGGCCTTGTGGAAAGCTTTATAATTTGGAGCCAAAGAGGAGGCCAGCTGACTGCAGGCAGGGCCTCACCTCCATCTGCCTCCTGCAGCCTCGGCCCTCTCTCAGAGAGATGGATTGCTTAATTGCAATTATATTGTGCTGGCATCTGCCTTTGCAAGTGCAATAACTTTTGGGAAAGCACTTTTCGAATATAAGTGGTAAGTACAATTTCAAAATAGAGCAGTTTGAAGCATTCTATTTAATTCAATAAAACGTAGTGGCAAATGGTATTTTAAAAAAACCTAACTTCTTAAGATGGTATAAAAAAATCAATGAAAATCTATTTCCCTAGCTCCGGTTGCATCATTAGAGAAGCTAAACTTTTTGGATTCCATATCTATGGGGCTTTACCTGTTCGATCCCAATTCAGTCTTATACTAATCTTCCCTAAGGAAGAAAAGAAAACTGACAAGGGAAAACAAAACAAAACCTAACAAACAAAAAAGCAAACAAACAAAAAAACCCCCAACCAAACAAAAGAAACCCCAAACCAAAAACAAGCAAAAAAAAAAAAAAAAAAAACCAAAAAAAACCCACAAAAAACCTTAACAAACCCTAAAAAAACCCCAAAACAGCAAAGCCTACAAAATCTCAGAATATACTGTTTAGTTTCCTGTTTTATTAAAATATTTGCTTACTGTCAAGGCAATAAAGGTCTAATAATGACAGACATTAAATTTCAAAAGGTGTGGTTTTCAATGGTTAATTTACCTCTTTTCCTAGTTATTTCATCAGGTAAGGCAAAGAAGTATCTCCGATGTAAGATCTGAAGCTGTAATACCCCTATTAAGATGAAGAAGGGTAGCATAAATAAGCTGTATCCTACAAACAAATTCAAAAGGATAAAAGAAGGAAAATACCACTTTTTATTTCACTGCCTCCAACATGTCATTCCACACATGATATAAAATGAGCTTTCAAACGGAGAAACCTACCCAGGTCTGTAAATGTGTTTGTTTACATTTTCAGAGCAGTGCAGGGAGCCCCAGGGCTCCCGGCAGCAGTGACAGGAGTGCCATGCCAAGAGCCTTGCACCCACAATGGAAGTCCCCGAGCTCTCTCTAGTGGATGGAAAGCAGATTCTGCTTAGCAAAAGCTTAGTGCTTTTGCTGTATATTTGAACGCAATACAAACACCTTCTCTTTTCACTTTTAGTGTAGCTATGCTGTCTATAAATTGATTCATGCAATATCAAAACTAGGTGTATTATTTTATATTACTTCTGTATTACTCCTGTTGCACAAAAACAGGGAGGTGGGGTTATAGAGAAAATAATATTTTATTAGGCAACTGACATTATTGAACAAAAGCACAAGACACACAATTTCTTCTCTGGAGTTAAACAAGAAATTTTATGTTTTGGACCAAACTAGATCTTCACCAAAAAGTATTATTGTCCTCTTTTTTCCCCTCTTTTTTCTTGCAGTATGAGTTTATGGTTATGAATACTTTGTTTACAAAGATACTGCTGTCTCCTCTATACACAGTCTTGCATAAAAATAATAATGACTATAACACCAACATAATAAATAATACTTTTTTAGCTTTCCTTAACGCAATTTAATATGGCATTTTTGCCTTAATTTTTATATATTATACCTATTAAGACAAAATGAAAGACAATAGGAGATGAAAATGCCCAAAGGCCTGGCATGAGGTGAAGGAGAAAAATTTTAAGAGGATCCCCTAACACCACAAGGGAAAAAGCACACTTTTCATTAAATTTGAGAAAGGGGTTGAAACTAATTGTCATGTCCCCTCACAAACGCAAGAGGAGTTCAATGAGATTTCATGGGAGGTCCCCTCTGTACCTCACTGAGCAAGTATGCTCACTCATTTCTTAATAAGATATTTGCCAGACTGAAGGATGTGAAAGCTCGATTACATTTCTTTGTTATCATCACACGTTGCACAATTTTTTGTGTATTTAGGGACTCCCAAATGAACTGATGAGACGTTTGCCATATGAGCTGTTTTTTAAGGCCCACAGGAAATTTATGCTTGTGCTGAATGTAGCTGCCAACTTGCTTACTGGAGTGAGAAATAAGCCTTTCTCTTCCAAGAACTCTTGTTTAACTCTGAACAATGTTTGGCTTTTCCTTTTGATCAGTAAATCCCTCTATAGTCGAAACTTTCTTCACTGCTACAGCATTGATTTGCTGAAACATCTTAACTAACTTCCTTTAACTTTTGCACAGAAAGGCTTTCAATCTAGAAAAACTTTGTTTGAGAGGCTGTCATCTTCTTGATGTATTGTGATTTCAGCAAAAGACCAGCATTGTAAAAATTTTGGAAACATAACTGCAATAAAAATTACTCAAATCTAAATAGATCAGGACAATGTAGGGAAAGTAAAAGAGAAATGAAAGGAAATGAAAGATCATCAGCTTAGCTAGATTAGAAAAAGATATATTGTAAGAAGAGACAACCCTAAGTTAAACACACTTTTAGGCAATATAACATATCCACCTTCACTCCAAATAACTAAAATGCACTGGTAAAAATCTTTCTTTCCCCAGTATAACTGTGTTTACATTAAGATTTACAACAAGAAATATAGAAAATTGTACTGCTAAGTTGATACATTGATTTTTTTTGGGGTGAACTGACATAGCTTTATAAAAATAGACAAGTTTTATTTATTGAGAATATTTGTTATTATTTTTAACACAGAAGTATTTTTAAAAAAGATGCTCCTCCTCCTCCTAGGCTTCATACCCTCACAACCTGCAACTAGTATCACCATAACATAAAAAGATTCTAGCATGGACCTAGCTTTAAATCAATACTTTTTAAACCTTTTTTTCCTAGTGTTTGTCAAAGTACAGACACTTTGAAAGGTCTTTTAGTAGAGATAATGGTTCCTGTAAAACGAATTTCACCTTAATGTCCTTAATTAGCTTTAGAAGACCTTTGTTTAGACCAAAGATCTTGAGACTCCCATGGAAGCACAGATTTTAATTAAGTTAATCTATTTTGAAACAGTAGACATACACATCATAGTTTTTATAACATGTAATTTTACCTACAATCAGTCTGAATAATTGCTGAAGATCAGAGAGCAAGCAACTGGCGGAGATGAGAAGAGGCAGTCTTGTTTAGTGCTTAGCTGTACACCACTCAAGTCTTATCATTAATTACTGTTTTTGCCTGAAGCTGAAGAGAATGTCAGAGGAAGTCTGGTGAGAGCAGAGCACCGTCTTGGGAGGAGGGGATGCTCAGAAAAAAATGTACTACAATTAAGATATTATTATGCTGGGGCTGGGAACATTTCTGGGGTTTTTTCATGCAAGAAGACAGTGATCCACTGAAATCATATCAATTCTAAGATATTGTGATATTTTTAACACATACTAATATTTATCTGTCCCATTAATATTGTATATACATTCAGATCTTGTTGATTTAGCTTGTTTCCTAAATCAAAAAATATGTACCCATTTACACAGCTGATATTACATAAGCAATTAGCTAAATCAAAAGCTGGAATGAAAATAGGAATATTATCAGCATTTTGCAATTCAATGATTTCACAGTCAAAACTCTACAACATGAGGAAGGATTGTACAACTGGACACCTTAGTGTACTTTGATGAAAACTTTCAAAATTCCTAAGACTTTTTTGTCCCTTGGTGAGGTTTTACAGAAAATCTGAAAAGCCTAAATATAAGTAGATAGCAGTAATTTATTCTACAGAGACCGCCACTTAATTGAATTGTAACTAGCATAGTTGCAGCTACACCTTTAAAAATTAAGAATGAACCCATCAGATTATTTCTTCTTGATTAGGAAAAAAAGAAGCGTAAAAGCCTCTACAAATCCCGAGTCCTTTTGTCTACAACATGAAGTAGCTGTGCATAATGCATAGATACCGACTAGGCATTTATTTGATATACTGAAACACTGCTACTTAACAGTTTGCAATGTATCAGCCTCCCAAATGGAGGTTCAAGCTACGATGTGTCCATATAGACTAATTTTATTTGCACGTTTTGAAAATACTCACTAGAAAACTCCCAGGGACGGGAAATGCTCCTGGTCTTTGGATGAAGCATTTTCAACATTTATTTCTTGGACCTTTATATGACTATTCATTATATTGCTGAAGGGATATCATTTCACCCCCACCTTTTTAAATTGTATAAATAGCTACATAGATTGTAACCCATATATTCCTGCCTCGAAGTGCTATCTCTATTGCACCTTGCCTATTAGGACTTAGTCATTACTAGAGACCGTGGGCTTCACTCCCAAATTGTTTGTGACTGCGATTTCTTGCTTGCCTCCAGCCACACAACTGCAAATACAGTAAAAAAATAACTGCATTTCTTACAACACTCCCTTATACGTCTTACTATCACTCTGCTTCCAGTGGTAATTCCTGATTTGTAGACTGCTGCTGCAGGCAGTCCCACAACACAAGCAATGAGTCATGCAGAGCAGTACAAAGTGCCCAGGCAAACAGGGGAGATCACTTACACGCTCAGCAGTGCTGCAGCCAGCGAGGCAATATGTAGAATTTAGACAGTGGCAATATATCTAGGGCACAGCTGAAGATATAAGCCTCTTTCACCTAGTCGCAGCACAGCTGGGGAAGATAGAATTCATGATTGGAGCCTGGGCCATCCCAAGAGGGCAGTAACAACAAATCACAAGAACAGCTTGCCAAAGGGAAATCAGGCAAGGGGTCCCTGTCTAAAATATGCTAAATGAAGGGAATGAGCACATGATAGGGATTGAATCCCTTGGATTGAACAGGAAACAATTCAGCAGTGAGAAAGGGGGAAAAAAGGAAAGAAACTCTCTTTTTAAGGCTCAGTATATGTGTGGAAGTTGATATACTGTATTGGCACACTTCTGAGTTGTAATAGATGTGGAAAAACTAGCATACCTGATTCCACCCTCTCTCTAAGACAGATGGTTGTGCCAGTGAAGGAACAGCTGCCAGTGTGCCTCAGGCACAGATGTGCTCTTCAGGGATGTGTCTAAACTGCTAATTGCAAGAGACCTTCTGGCCAGCGGGACCTAGGCCACACCCTGTGCTGTCCTTTACTGGGATGAACATTGATCATAGACTGGTTTGGGTTGGAATGGACCTTTAAGGGTCATCTAGTCCAACCCCCCTCAATGAACAGTGACATCTTCAACTAGGTCGGGTTGCTAAGAGCCCTGTCCAACATGACTTTGAATTTTTCTAGGGAAGGGGAACGTACAGCTTCTCTTGGCAACCTGTTCCAGTGTTGCACCACTCATTGTAAAAAACTTCTTCCTTGTGTCTAATTCATATTAACCCATCTTCAGTTCTAAACCATTACCATTACAATGATGCACACTAGCTTCCTCTCATCCTGTGTCACCTCAGTTTGTGTGAAGGGATGGAAACCTGCGCATCCACTGCCAGTAAGGATCCAAAGCATGTTATACTCTTTTCCCATTCTGGATGACGGGGGAACTAAGATTCTTTTCCTGTTAATTCTTGGAAACACAAACATTTATATGAGTCATGACTTATATTCACTTACCTCTTAATGGGAAAAATGTAATCTACTCTGCTAGTAAGCACAAAAATCACTCTTCATCACACCTCTGACAATATCACTGTGTCAGTAACACCTTCTGAGACTACAGACAGTATTTGTTAAGTGCTGGTTTCAAAGACCCGGGGCTTCCCCTCAAGTGCAACAGCATAAACGATGAGTCTGTATCATAAAGGGTGAGAATGCCAAAGTCTGTTCTTCCTGAGAGCCATCGCTTGCAGTAGACTCCTCTGATTGTATATCTTCAGGTTGCTGTGTAGAAGAAAACAACTAAGTAGACCACACACGATCAAATTAAGGACTGAACTGTTGGGTTAAATTCTGTCATCACCATGGGGTAATTACAGAGAAGCTCTACTCATGTTGGTGCATTTAAACTGATATAAAATGAGGGTAAGTAAAACAAGGGGCAAGGCTCCAAATACTAAGGAGTCTTCCCACTCCTTGGGGTAGTATTACGTAAAATTAAGGCACGCAAGAGCAGAGTTTGAAAGAAAAGACTGAAGAAAGAATGCCCTTGCATTTTCACAGTCTGATATGCAAAGAGCTGAAATTGTAGCCTACTATGTCAGGAATCAGGTTTAAAATGTCAGATGAGCTAGAATAGATCTTTTTAAAGCTAATAATTCCTTTAGTTGTTATTATTTACTCATCAATAGGATGTTTTGATTTTGAAAAAAGCAGAATGGGTGGGGTTTTTCCACTTCTATCTTTAACAATGTAAAATCTCACAAGGCAACAGAAAAGAGTTCAAAGAGATTAGAAGATATCAAGGACCGCAATGCTGTGATTTTTTGGGGTCATCGCACTAACATAAATAAGATTCCATACTTCTCACTGGAGGTGATATTTGTTTTCTGTAAGAATACTAGTTTTTTTTTTTAATCATAGTGTCTGTTCAAACTGGTTTTAGAATTAAATACACATAGATTGTGTCTACACTATAACAGGTGAAAGAAATGTGTTTTTTTTAAAACAAAACAACATTTGTGTCAGTCAGAGCTAAAAGTTATCTCTGTCTGCATGCTGTAGAAAGGAATGGCTATGTGGTAACTCATCGAAAATCCTGAACAAAGATAGAAAATGTAATCAGTTATTATACACTTAGTTGGCAGAACAGCTCTTAACAGCAGAAATGACACACAAGAGTGATGAAAAGAGGATATTTAAAAACCTTTTAATTTTACCTAATCTGCAACAGAATAATTAGTTATAATTGTGATAATTAATAGCACTGATTTTGATTGGTATTAGAGAATATATAAATATTAAAAAATTCTATTTTTGCACGGGAGAAAAAAAGCATATTTAAGACATGGCGATACACAGACAGAAGACTAAGAAAATACATTTTATTTTTCTTCTTTCCAAAACCAGGATCCAGCAAAACAGAAGGAAATTAATGAGAATAAAAATATTCTTGAAGTTCTTTCCTGTCTTAGTAGGTGGAAATTACATTTTATTAAATTTTTAGGCTTATTACTATGCTGCTTAATTATCCATTTTTTCGTGTTCCTATCTCCACTTGTAACACTGCTGTAGGAAAAAACATTTTTACGGTTCTGTTCCAAATAGTCTCACTTGATTAATTTGCTCTTACTGATAAAAAAGGTAGATAGACATTAGCAGTACTTTAAGTTTTGCAAGTCAGCGAGAAACACTGCAGAGTTAAACCTGAGACTAAATTTTCTTCTATTACCCAAGAATCTTTAGAATAAAAGCCTCTTTTGTGTTCTCCACTCTTGGAATTATACTTGCAGCCACCAGAAAAATTTAGCTGGATACAAATGTGAATGCCATGAATACGTGAGTCTGCTCCCTCAGACACTGAAATGTGGTCAGTAAAATAACAAACTACCCAACTGTATTGTCTTTCCATTAGATCTCTCACCTAAGAAACAAATTTCGTTGGATCTTTTGGGGAACATTTCGTTGCTTCAGGAATTGCGTGCTGTATTCTGAAATTTGCTGGATTGACACGGTGGCAGTTTGCACAGGACTGCTGGGATGGTCATCTACTGGATGACACAAAATTAAGATAGTGCCAATATTTGACTATCAACTTGGATGTGTGCTGTTTGGAGTTTCCTGGTCAAATTTAAATTTGATTATCGAAATATTTTTTGCCTTTTAAATACGATGTGATGTGACAGAAGCAAGCTACATGGACTTTTCTTCCATTTATTTTGCTCTGAGTTTATGGGCATTTATCCTGTGTACGGCTCTGTAAAAAGAATCTGTCCAACCTCATTTTTAAAACAAATTATGTGTATGATGTGTGGAGACACTTAACTGTGCTGGATCCAGTGGCCCAAGAGAGGCTGAGCAGACACACCCAGCAGGCACATACACACAGATCACACACATGCACCTCATACAGACTCCTGGAACAGTCCTGAGAGGGGCCCAGGCAGATTGTCCCTTCCTCTGAGTCCTTAACTTGTGTTCCCATGTGCCATGGGGTTCTCTGCTCCTCTGGGGTTGTGGAGATAGGCTCATGGTGAGCTGATGAATCCTGGATACCCTAGGAGGACTCAGAACAGGGTATCATTTGGATTTCCCTCCATGTACCACTACTTCTCAGTGTTTCTGTGTATACAGAAGACCTTTTGTGACAATGGATGCGGGTGCTCACACAAACTAATTTTCTGTCTAGTCTTTGATCAGCTTCAGGAAGTGCCACACTGAGGATGCGTGGAAAGACAGAAAATGTTACAAGAATTTGCCTTTGGGATCATCTTTGCCAAAGCAAATTTTTCAATACCTCTTTCAATGACATTTACACAAGGTCATGATGTTATGAAACAACAGGCTTCCAGCTCACAGAGCGCACCCAGGGAGACACCCTCTGGGGTCACAGAAGAACAATGGTTGCAAGGAAATGCAAGGAAGACACTGTGTGATTAACCAACTGGTTTCAACAAGATAAAACAGACCTTTTTTGTCATTTGTGAAGGTGCTTAATGCAGTACATAAATGGAGAGTGTATCTCACACAAGCAGTATGAGCTGCATGGTTGGTTCTGACAGGATTGATGGAAATATCTGGCCCCCTGCAATCAGGATAACAGGTGATAACATCCATTTCTGCTCAGCACAGCAGCAAGGTGGATAGTGCAGACTTTTCAACCATGCATTTTCCTCTAAGCAAGTAACCCAGATCCACAAAAGTGATCCACTGATACTCTGTGGCATCTCAAGAATTAATGAAAATGATAGAAGATGACATTGGCATTTCCCTTGTCATTCCACACAGCTCCTTCTGAAATCAGCACTGAGCATTTGGTTTCAATGGTACAACATGAAAAATGACAGCACAGAGATGTTGCTGGCATCCAAAAGTCTTGCCTGACAAAGGCTACCCATGGGCTCCATGGCCTGTACAGTTTCTAAATTTTAGAAATATATTAATCCATTTTATTCCTTCATAAGAAAGCAATAAACAGTGTATAGATCAGTGGACACTGAAAGGGACTTTGGCTGAGCCCTGATCAAATGATGGGTTACATTGTCATTTCTGGAGTGAAGCACAGACGCAAGGGGATGACAGCAGCATTTCAACTGTAACACTCATGGGACAGAGCAAGGATCTTTAGGCTTCTCAGATCCAGCAGTACTCAGCTGAAGCAGCAGCTGAGCAGATGGAAAACTGCTGTCTGCTGGATGCCATTGTAGTACCAGCCTTTTTTGGCTCTTCAGTGAGTTAGGAGAGATCACACATTGGTCCTATGGCATGCAGTGACTCTTCCAGAGCTTAGAGTGCTTGGAACCAGACCCTCTTTAAAATGTCAGATTAATTCATCGCTTGAGTGTACAACAGCTCCGGGGAAACCAACAATTAACTGAGTGACCACTGGTCTCTATGGGGCTTCTTTAACTAATATTTGATGTCTCAGTGCAATGATATCATTTGACACTGTTGGTCGTGTACTTCAAGGTCAAAAATGTGTTCTGAGTGGGGAAGCTCCATCAACATACTAACCCTGATAGGTTAGTGATTTACAAAGTGGCTTTGTAAGCTATCTCAAAAATAACTTCCACTTGAAAACTGCCTCTAGAGACATCCTTCACAACCACTTTTTTGTTGATGGGTCATGTGCCAAGTATTTAGCTGGATGAAGGATGAAGCCTTTTGCCTGAAGCAGCCATATGATCTCTGTTTTCTTTTGCTTTTCCACAATCAGCATCAGCTTTTCTTTCTCACTCTTCTGGTTTTACTGATGCCTGTACTGTGCATGAATGTTCTCTTTCCCCTTCCAACCCTCAGCACACCAAAATTTGAGTGCAAACAGCTCTGTATGCATATATCTTTAAGAGCACTGTCCTAAGGTTTCAGTGAAAATATTAGAAAATATTAGTCACAAGAAAATGTGACGGATCTGAAGATACTCATCAAAACAAAACTACAGTAAGTTTTAAACTGATGTTTTGCAGAGTTTCCTGTGAATGCTGTTTTCCCACTGCCTTGTGAAGACTTCATGGAATGGTAAAGTATCCCCAAAGGAGAACTGAAAGTTACTTTCAACCATTTACTTAATGAATGCATATGCTGTTAAGTCAACCTACAGAACCCTAGGATTAGCTCATCCTCACTGTTGAGCAAGGTCAGCAGGTCAGCAGTGGTGGAGCAATGTGCAGAATACCCATGCTAAAGAGATCACCTCACTGCTCTTTGATGTTTAAAATTCTTTTGTTAATATGTCCCTGTTTGCTGCAAAGCTACCAGATTTCTAAGCAGACTTGTGAGCAAACCAAAGGATGCACAAATTTGAATCAGTAATATGTGGCCACGTTCCATGTACATCCTTAAAGCCAAACTGATTTACCATTTTCCTTAACTCTACCTGCCAATGACAGATACCCCCATATCACTACAGCAGTAGTACTAATAGCCCAAATAAAGCAAGGTGCTTGCTGGGCCTTGCTGTAACTTAGTGATTTATTGTATATTACATGGGAGCTTAAAGGTGAACCTTATCGTGAATCTCCATGATTTAGCACACATTACAGAGGCTTAGCATGTTGTAAATTTATATTGATTTGCTGTACAATATACAGAACCTTCTGATGTAGCTCCATTGTGAGGTTCTTCTTGCTCACTTCCAGTATCATGCAGCTGTGACTGTAGCTCCAGTGTGAAACGCTCTGATTTACAGGGGGCACAGATGATTTCAGTGCAACTCTGCTGTGACCCTGGAATGATGTGCTCACTGAGTCTGGCTTGAGGATAGGCTGGGCTTTAACAACCCACTGATGCTACCATATGGCAAAGTGTCTGCAGCCAATGAAATACTTAAATACAAAAAACAGGTTTAAGAACAGAATCTCAATTAAAGCACATATGCTTCTGATCCAGACATTAATAAGGTGTCATAAAACATGATTTGTTCACCTTTTCCACAAAAATCCTAGCATTACCAACAATACAAATCAATTACTCCCCTCTCCAAAAACTCCAAGATTTTTATCTTATGCACTGTCTTTCACCTAAGTTTGTCTTAGGCCAGGGGCACAAGTGTTCAAGTAAGTTTGTAGGATGTTAACTGCAGTCAGCAACTGAGCACGCCCACAGCCACTCGCTCACCCACCCTTCTGTCAGGGTGGAAGATTGGAAGACCAAACACAAGAAGAATTTATGAGTAAAGACAATTAAACATGTGAAAACAATCACTCACCACCTCCCACAAGCAGATCAGTGTGCAGCCAGTCTCCAAGCCATGGCTACTTTGAAAAGACTCCTCCCAGACTGATTGCTGAGCACGTTATATTGTATATGATATCACTTTTGTCAATTTGGGGCAGCTGCTGCAGCTCTGTGCCCTCCCAATTTCTTGTCCACCTCAGCCTACCTGCTGGTAATGCAGAGTGAGAAACAGAGACAGCCTTGGTGCTGTGTAAACCCTGCTCAGCAGGAGCTAAAACACTGATGTGTTACCAACACTGTTTTACTCACAAATCCAAAACACAGCACCATATGGGCTCTTGTGAAGGAAATCTACTCCATCCCAATCAGACCTAGTACGCTGTTGTACAATATCTAAGAAAGCAAATTTCGGTAAAATTGTCATCAGCCTTAATTTTGAGAATTAAACAAGACAGTATAGGAAAGAATGTAATATTTTTTTGCCCTTTGGCAATTTTTGTCTGTTGCAACAAGCAGCTAGAGGTGCATGGGAGCTAAGATCCTAACTGAGGTGTGCCACTAAAGTGCCTAAAATTCTCTGGGGTGAGTTCAAGCCCAATAGCTTTGAATTCAATTTAATATTCTACAGAAAGTCCATGTAGAATGTGTATGGAAGAGGCACAAAACAGTGTCAGTATTAGCTGCAGTTCTGTAAGTGGTGACAGCAAAACAAGAAACCCAAAATGAAACAACAACAAAAACAACAACAAAAAGAGCAAAAAACTAAGGACATAACATTTACCAGGATGGAACATCATAGCCAGTGTGAGATGGTAGAAGGCTCTATTTGTGGATGTTGTTATGATGAGAGCTTAGTGTCAGCAAAGAAATCAAAAAGCACTCTGAAATTACAGATTAAATTGAACAATTGTTATTGTATACCTTCAATCAAAAAAAATTGCTCTGTAGTTGCAAACTCATCCAAGTGATTTCTCACCTTCAACCAGTCATTCTTCATCCAGGAGCTGGTCTTTTTTCTCAGGTGATGAATTACAGTGAAAGCACTCTCACCTGCTCAGTCCTCTTCACATCTTTCTCCCATTGCTCAAGACTAACACATACGTAGTGGAATTGCTTGCAAATAGTTCCTCTCCTCTTTACTTCCTTTACTGCCATACCCGGGGACCACATCTGTAGATTTTCCACAGCTGGTGTATTCAAATGTGTTAAAACAGCAGAGTTTCAGAGCAGCTAAATTAATGCTCTGCAACAACCTTGCAGGATCAATTTTTATTTCAAGCATTTGAAGAATTTTGAATATAATTGAGCTCTTTAGTTAAAAACAAACAAACAAACAAACAAACAAACTGAACCAAAAAAACCCATGAAGGTGTTGCAAAGAAAGTGTTGGAGGAAAAGGATTGCTAAGACTTGAATACCGCAACTTTGTGAAGAAAATCAATATTGAAAAATGTGAGTTGTGGTAGCAGACTTGCAGAGCAAAGTCATATAGATATATATATAGTCAGAACCACTGAAAAAATGGCTATCCCACGTGCTGACAGGTATCTAGAATGTGTACCTAAAGTTCAATAATTCAGATTCTGGGTAAAGTTAAGTTTCTGCTCAGAAATAGAAAGGTGGTTAGAATAGGTATATCTAAGGTGTGTCTATTCACTATGTACTTACGATTTTCCTCCAACAGTACAGGTAAAATGGAAGTCCCTATAAGCAAGCAGACTTCCCAAAGTATTTGAGTAAGATGGAAACATGAAAGAAATTCTAGTAATGGCCTACATTAAATTACAAAAATGGAATACTGCCATTAAATGACTTGTACTTTTGTTGCAATGTTACTAAAGATGATACACCTAAAGATGATACACACACACACACACACACACACACACACACACACACACACACACACACGTGTGAATATGGATACAAGCCTTTTACTAGAAGATTGAAGATTTAAAAGCTGTTATCAAAAATGAAAACAATACTTTGGATCTATGGTCCTTTACTGAAAAGTCCATGCAAATTCAACAGCTAATTAAGCTTAGCTAAACAAATGACAAAGATATGCATTAGCTTTCAGCTGCCACACTATCTTTAAAAAAAAATATTATAAGTACATCTACAAAATATATGGGTGGATTTTAATGGAGTTTTTTTCAGCACAGCATGGGAGTTTGAGATCCCAGAGGAACACTACACAGTGCACTGCTGCCCTCTGGCTGGAGCCTGAAAGAATAAAATTTGAATATTCGCTTATGTACAAGCTATCACCACCTTGATATGCTGGAGACATGTTAGCTAATAAATTCAATTCTCTTTTCATATCTCAGGAAACCTGAAGCCGGGTTAGAAGTATGGCATTTCCAAATTGAAAATAAGCTACTGTATGGAGGCGTCTGTAGCTTTTGTATTCTTTTTCTCATCCTACATCACAAAAGAGGCCAAGTCATGTTGTGTACCAGGGGTATGAGGTACCTTCATTGTTCATTGCATGCATTCAGCATAAAATTTACCTGAGCAATGATAGCATAGTGTTTCAATACATTTTCACTGTGTCCCTAGTGTTCCATTACATTATGTGTCTAACTGTAGCTGTACACCTGTTTTTCTGACTACTTTGCTAATCTGTATCTTCTGGTCTTTCTTCCTGCATACACTCATTATGGATAGATTTCTCCCATTAAAAAGAATGTGATTTAGCTATTTTTTCTTCTCCTAAAATAGATAAAGTATTTTCCCTTCCTAGAAACTCAGCCGAGAGCACAGTCTAGCAGTGTGTTCAATGATCACACACACTATCTTGGTACATCATAAATTACCCTTTGGAGCCCCTTATCAAAATACTGCCACTTTCCACAGACATCTACCTGGTTCCAGTTTCATTCTCTTTAATACTCTGACGTATTCCAGACTAATCTAAATATTCCTTGATGAAAACCTGCTGTTATGTTCTAACTGCAATGGTCATGAAGAAAAGATAATACTCTGCTCCTTAGCTGCTTCTTTTACATGCCTGAAAATCATTAGTAAAACCTATACTCTGTCTCCCCTTTCTGAGCTACACACAATAATTCAGTTATTCCTAGCAAATAGGTCCTACCTAGATGTGTTCATTTGCTTTGCTCCCCAAGATTTTCTCCAATAAATCTGCATGTGTTTGAAGTGTGTCACCTTATTATCAAATCCTGACAAGAATTTAATTGAGCAAAATGATCAGGTTTTTGTTCTTGCAAGCTATACTGTTGTTAATATTTCCTGACCCGCCTCTTCTATGAAATTGCTGAGCTGGTGAAATGAACATAACCCAGACTCCTCTCGCAACAAGCACAAACTGAGGGGCTTCACATCTTGGTCTCAGTGTAGTACCCTGCATTTACTCTTGCTTAAGTACGTATTTTTCCCCGAACATTTTTGTTAACACCATTTTTTCTTTTTATCTTGTTCCCTGACACAAGTAGCAAAACCAAAAACAACAACAACCAAAACCAAAGTTTAATGTTTTCAAAGACAGTTTGCCTGTTTCATTAGCTGTGATTAGAGAAAACATTGAACACTAGACTGCAGGACAGATTCTTGTTGAATCCTATTTTATATATTCTTCAGTTTAGACAGGTAAATATTTTATACTTATCCATTTCTCTTTTTAGATTTTTTCTGTAAAATTTACTTCATTTCTTGCTCCACTGAAATTTAACACTAAATTCACTAAATCATATTTGTTACTAGTTTTAGATAATTTTTTCTTTTTATTAATAAACTACTTATGAAAAATATCACGTAACTTTCTGTCTCTCTCAGGGATACACTTTCTCAGGGATACACCCACTTCACATTAAAAGCAAGACTAGTAATGATGCAAGTGCTAAATAGGTAATACAACTTATGTGGTATGGAATATTCTTTCGTAAGAGCTGATATACCCTAGATGTTAATTATGATAAGGCCTTCTAACTTCTCTAGAAAAAAGTTCTTTCTCAACTTTGCATGATGTTTATTTAATGATTATTATTGGTATTGATCAAAAAGGCTTAGGTAGCCTAGGAATTGTTTAGTTACCTGCACATATGGAACCACAAATTTTTATAATGCCTTTAACATGTTGACATTGTAAAAGCTACCTTCCAGAATGTTAGACAGCTTACAAGTTATAAGTCTTATAGAAGTCCTCCTTGTAATTCTTCTGTGTTATGGAATGAAAGCTGGCACAGGAAAACATAGAAAAAGTAGTCATGATGTAGCTCAATGTCAAGAGTACTCCCACTTTGTCAACAAAGATATACACATGCAGTCTGCTTAAAGCTGAAAAGATTAAAAGATGTTTTATTAATATCAGGAATTTCTTATTTCTTTTCTTTGCAACCTGAGTGTAGTATACAACCAGTAAGTCAGCCTCATAGAGCACCCCACTTAAATGCTTCTGTGCCAGTGTACATAGCATGGGGAATAAATGAGAGGAGTTAGGGGTGTGTGCATGCCTGAAGGGCTGGGATTTTACTGATACCATACAGACATGGTGGGATGGCTCCAGTGACTCTTCTAACAGAAATACCAGGATTGGTATGGGCTGGATTGCATAAAAGACCATTTATGTACAAAGGCACCACAAGAAGGACTGGGGGCTGACAGATGGTGGGAAGCTCAACATGACCCTATGCTTGCAGTCCAGAAAGCCAAACAGCTGCATCAAAAGCAGCATGGCCAGCAGGCCAGGGGAGGTGATTCTCTCCCTCAATTCCACCCGCACTGCTCTGGGGCCCCAACATAAGAAGGGCACGGACCTGCTGTATCAAGTCCAGAAGTGTCGCTGTTGCCCTCCGAGTGGCAGCTCAGGCTCACTCTCCTGCGACAGTAGGGATTGTTGTCTCCTGCTGGCTTCAGAGAGCTCCGTGGTAAAACCACACTCTGGGCAGATGTCAGCCACAGCAGGGCAGAGTAAAAAAAGGCGAACGAGGACTTAGATGTGCTTCCTAGCTGCTTCACTAGGGGAGACGGAGAACACAGCTCTCACGGATTACAAAACAGGGAACTAAGTCTCTTGAACAAAGGCTGTGCAGTAACTTTTAAAACCTCACGTAAGGGGAGGATCCAGGTTAACACAGCCAATGGGACAAGACTAGGGAGGAGGGTCCAGGAATACATCAACGAATCGGGATAACTTGGGGGAGGTAACCGGGGGTACAGATCAATCAGGGACCGAACATAACAGAACTTTCTGGAATAATATCAGTATTAAATAGGGAATTAACATCAACTTGGGAGGGGGTAAACTCAAGGGGTAAGAGGAGTATCAGATGGTGGATACTCTGGGGTCCACCACAGGTCTTCATTCTGAAGGTCCATTTGGCAGACCCCAACACAGAAGAGGCCGTGAAGATGAGTAGGGGGCTGGAGCACCTCTCCTGTGAAGACAGGCTGAGAGGGTTGGGGCTGCTCAGTCTGGAGAAAACTCTGGGGAGACCTGATAGCAGCCTTCCACTACCTAAGGGAGCCTTACAGGAAGGCTGGGGAGGGGCCTTTTACAAGGACATATAGTGATAGAACAAGGAGAAAGGCTTTAAAATGAGAGAGGGTAGGTTAGAGCAGATATTAAGAAGAAATTCTTTACTGTGAGGATGGTGAGGCACTGGAGTAGGTTGCCCAGAGAAGCTGTGGAAGCTCCACCCTGGAAGTGTTCCAAGACCAGGTTGAATGGGGCTCCAAGAAAACGTGTTCTAGTGGAAAGTGTCCCTGCTCATGTCAAAGGGTTTGGAACTAGATTATTAAGATTCATTTTAACTGAAACCATTCTATGGTTCTATGATTTTATGATCCTGGAAAATCATCAGGAGCTTATGTAAAATTACAGATGCCTTCTTTTTTTTATTTTATAACACTGCACATATTTATATTATCTAACTAGCAATGCTCTAGACATTGATATCCGACCTGTAGAAGACTGAAGAGTATTTTCAGGCAACACTTGAAGATGAAATGTTAGTGATACAACAGCCAATAATAATAATTAATTTCAGTTGAGCAGAGTGAAGTAATTATCTTTTTTTTTGTTGTCTTTCTAAGGGATATGCATGAAAACTTAGTTGGGGATACATACAACTTTAAAATTCATAACTGCTCATGTTGAAATGAATGTTTTTATGCTTTCCCACTGAGTTAGAGTTACTTTATTTTTACAATAGAAAATATATTTAAGAAAAAGTGTTGAACAATGTATTGACCAAAACTTGGGACACACTAGCTTCAGGCTCCATCTGAGAACTTTCTAACTAAAAAAAAAATATACATATATATATTCATTTGCCAGAAACAAGAAATGTTTCCATTTAATGTCACTGTCATCAAGTCACTGTCTTTTCAGAGTCTATGTCATTGAGGGCTACTTAGAAAATACCTGTAGACTTATTTTATTGATTTACCTTCTCTTGCTATAAGTGCTTGTAACTTTTAGAGAACCAGTTTTAGGTAGCTGGAATTTTTTTGTTTATAAATAATGGCTTTCTATGAATCTAATTGGGTAGTTGGACATATACAGCAAGAGGTTTAAGTCTGATGTTATTTTGTCAATGTTGTGATAAGAAAATAGAGATAATATATGTAGGATAGATAATAAACTTCATGTTTATTAAACTCAGTTATAGAAGTCTATTGTATATTATCTTTTTAAAAGTGAAAGTATACAGTGGCAGTTAATTATAAATCCAAGACAAATGAAAAAATGTCTTATAAACCCACACCAATGAATAGCTATTAATCTGTGTGACTGCTGGGACTAAATATTAAGTATGGTACGTAAGCTATCTGAGCAAGGAAATAATTTTTATGTGTGTCTTCTGCCAAAAGCTTGTGAAATGGTAAGTGACCAGAAAGAGAAGAGAGAAGACAGATTTCCAGAGCCCCTGAAGTGTTAGGGCAGCAAAAGAGAAGATTTTTTTTCAGAATGGGAAGTTCTGCTTCAATGCAAGGCTAGACCTGGCCAATGCAGATTAGCCTGTAGCAAAGAAAAATAGCCCCATATATGCCCCAAATTTGGGCATTCAAAAAATGTATCATGTGAGTAAGAGAGAGAGTCAAATCAACCCACCAACCCCAGACTGAGACAAGAGAATTCATCATGTTTCTTTAGATTCTTTATTTCCACTTGCTACCTGAGTATAAAATGAGTTCTTTGGAATCACACAAAAAGCTTTAGCATACCAGGTGCTACATTTCACATATGGTACTCTATAGAGGAAGAATGGAATATCCATCAGTAGGCAAGTAGCACGTTTCTGTTCACACCTTCCTAATTCTGAAAGTTGACAGAGGCATTGACTGAATCTTGTTTTTACTCCACTGATGACCAAACTCTTTCACTCAGAAATTCCTACACATAGATCAAAATATTGTGACAAGATAAAGAACACCAGAAATTACTGTTAATGTGAAGGTGGTGTATGAAAAAAGGGTTAACTTTAATAATAAAGGATGACAGCAAGAACAAAAACAAAGAGCAAATCTAAACCCCACCTCCTGCCATTCCTAAAAAAATTACTTTTCTTTACACCAGCTGCCATTTCTAATTTTAGGATTGGGTTTTCTGTCCCTCTGTTTCAACCATGATTTGTCAGTCTCTGAATTTGAATCTTCACTCTTTCTTTCTGGTTTTAACCTACTCTTTCTGCTCCTCTCCTCTCAGTCTTCTTCTGTATGCTTGATAAAATCAGGTTTCCCAGTAAAGTACAGTTTAAGCTCTAAATTCTCAGGGTTTTTTGCCCTTCTTTCCACATTTGCCATTTAACTCTAAATTAACCCATTAACTATCAAAACAGATATAAAACCAGCTAATTTTTTATTGCACAGTGGCCTGACACTGCTGTACATGAATGTACATGGACAATAAAGTGTAATTACCATGTACTATACAAAGGAGGGGGAAAAAACCCCAAAGCATTAAACATTTTTAAATATATGTACTAATTTCAAGAATCTTAGCCATTCACTGTATACATTTACACAGCACCACTACAGAAGAGTGCTCCTTCTAAATAAAATACCCCAGGCATTTATTCCTTTCACTATCCATTTCTTCAGTTTCTAACTCATAATGTTTCATGGCAACAAAGTATCGGATAAAAGTTTCACCTAATGCTTCCTTAATGCATGAGTCTTTCTCGAGTGCAACCAGAGCATCTTCTAGTTTCAGAGGGATTGACGAATGTTTCAGATCACCAGTGTGATTTTCTTCTTCGAGCATATCATCATAGCTAAGTCCTCTCTTTACTCCATCTAGACCTGCAGCAATAGTAGCAGCAAGGACCAGGTACGGGTTTGCTGCAGCAGAGCTTAATTTATTCTCTATGTAAGTGCCTTTTCCACCATGACATTTGATATTAAAAGCACAGCTGTTATCATTATATGCCCATTTTGCATTTACAGTCTCTTTTGATTCTTTACTGTATTTAGAATAAGGTTTACGGCAACTGGTGGTAGGAGCCATCAAGCAGCTGATAGCTGCCGTGTGTGCCAAGAGACCTGATAACCAATTTTTTCCAAGCTCTGAGAGCTCCTCAACTCCGTAACCAACAGAAAACAGATTCTTCTGGCCATTCACATCCCACAGGCTGTGTGATAGAGCCCCCGAATTGTAGAATCCTGATTCTGAAAAAAAGCTAGCCACATAGTTATACTTCTTAGCCACCTCTTTAAGGCCTGTTCTAAACGTGAAGGCACTGTCAGCAGCATCTAGGCCAAACGTTGGATGAAAAGTGATCTCCATTTGCCCAGGCCCACTGGAAGAAGAAAAGCTTTCAATGTTGGCACCAGCATAATACATTCCTTCAATGAGCTCCTGAATGAAAGTCTGGTCATGGTTATTCAGTATCGTGGCTGCAGGAAAGGATATTGTCTTTGAATTTACAACCTCAGTAATGCCATAGATACAAAATTCATAAGTGAATGCAGACTGCAAAGAAAAGCCATTGTCCTGAAGCTGGCTCAGCTGTTTCTTGGCAATGTGCCTTGGGGAGGTCATTAGTGGGGTGCCCAGCACAGTGAAGGAATCACATATCACTCTTGCAGTCTGCTCAGTCCAGGGTAGTATTCGAAATGTTGATAAATCAGGGTTCAGGATTATGTCACAATTGAAATTGGTTGCATTTATGTAATCTAACTCGTTATCTTTAGGATTCAGCGTCAGTTCAAGGTAACTTCTGGGCATGGCAACACCATGGATTGCTTTCTCCTAAACACAGAGCAGAATGATATATTACCAAATCAGAGAAGAGCTCAATGGTATTTTTATGTATATAAAATATGTTAAATTCAGATTCTCAGGTAGAACAACAATATTTTCATAAAGGAACGCTAAAATGCAGTGGTCACTGTCATGAAGGGTAAGAGCCAGTTACTCTGTTTTAAAGCAGAACAACTTTCTACAAGATTGATATGAAAACTATGGCATAAATTATCACAATGGTCATTTCTTAACTTGCCATAAAGAACTAAAAAAATGTTCAACACTTTTCTTCCATGGTCTTTAGATAATTGTGGGTATCACCAGTTAGGTGCAAATTTTGCAAGTCAACCTTTTATCTGTAGTTAGTCTATTTAGCTTCCGTAACCTCTGACCATTTTGTTTACGTAGACGCAAGTGACCACACAAGACTCATATCAACGCAAATCAGGTTGTAACTTCTCTTTAAATGCCATAAAGTGCACCTCACTGTTTTTCAAATGCAACGTTTAACAGAAAAATCTCACTTTCGGGACTTAAGAAGTTTGGGGTAAAATGCAGGGAAGCACTTTCAGGTGAGAAAAACTCATACTTTCTTCTCCATTTGAACAGAAAGCTTCAACTGATGAAAATGAAATGCAGATAAGACCCCAAGGAAGGATCATCTACCTTCAATCAAGCACCTTTGCAACTTACCTTATAATTAAACATTTTTCTGATGAAAGCTGTAATTAGGCCAAGTGCTAGCAAGTGAAATTTGGCTCCTGTTTACATCTTACCTTTATTCTTCTAAGGGAAAAGATTGCCATTTGTGTGAGCAGAGGAGAACAAACCTAGAAAGGGGCAAGCTCAGACCTGAAAAATACCAATTTTGCATATCCAGATGGCAAACTACATATGGTGACTTCTCTTAATATGAATGAATGAATGAATGAATGAATGAATGAATGAATGAATGAATGAATGAATGAATGAATGAATGAATGAAGTCTGTCTTCTCTTAAGCTGGTGGCAGTCAATGGTATCAATATGTGTGACACCCATAACCAAACTGCACGCTCTGGTGAACTCTGCTCCAAGATGTCTAAGCTGTCCATTTGGCACTGAAAAAGGTGTCAAAGGTGATTAACCTATATAGCACCTCTCCCTCCTCTAACCCTGCTACCTAACTTATCCTGCTTCCTAATTTGATTTTTATTTCCTGAATCATTACTGTGGCAAATATTGCTGTTAAGTCACCATGCAACTCAGTGATATTTTCCCATGTTATTGATAACGATATAATTTCTCATAACTAAAATGATTTTATTTTCAGGCATTTTATTTCTGTCAGTGTTTAGTCCTTTCTTTTTTGCAATTTAGAGATGTTCAGCAAACTAAAATTTTTATAATGTGTTGAATCTGAAAAGATATTTCTGAGGGAAGACATTATTAGAACATCAAAGAACTGAAATTATTAGCCTTATCTAATTAGATTACTGTTTGGAGAAAAAGAGGAATTAATGATTGCAATGATGAAAGAGGTCTAGATCCTTTGGGAACATGAGCAAGGGGAGGGAACAGATAATTTGTTCTAAGTTGGAGTTGTTCCCTACACTATGGAAAAAAATGTAATTTAAGGATGAGGGCATGAAAACATACAACCAGAAACCAAAAAACTTACGTGAAAAAATCGAGAAGGAACATTCTTTGATCTTGACACACCGTGGAGGTCTATTGATTCAAATCTGATAAACTGCACGTTGTCCCTGGCCATCTGCTGCTTAATAAATTCAAGATAAGAGAACAGGTGAAGGAGAGTTGGGTTTCTGAGGCCGTTTACATCAGGATCTCCGCTGAATGCTAGAAGTGAAGAGGAATGCTCACGTCAAACAAAATAAAGAATGCTGGAATACGACTGTTCTCCTAAAACTTGCAAAAGTGTGAAAATGTGGCATAGAGTGTAAAAACAGAAATGAGAAAAAGATATGGATCATGAAAGAGTTTTGTAAATAAACACATGTATTTTTCCCTGACATCCTGTATAAAATCTCCTTTTTTTTTTTTTTTGAATGGTCTGTAATTTAAACCTTTTTTTCAAGTTAAGGAGAGAACATGTGGTAAAACCAGGAATTTATGAGGTTTGTTGAGTGTTTTTAGGAGCAAAATTAGTAACTGGGTACCTATTTCCCACTGAAAACTGAGAGAATACAGGTGCTATTTCTTCAATGACTACGTAAAGTGCGTTGATACAGAAACATAATATAAAGGGCACTTGTCTTCTACAAAACCTTTCTCGAGGCCTCTTGAGGAGGATTGCAGTCTCCTCCAGCACAGGCAGTGACTTTTAAGGGAAGTTTATGCATTTATGCATTGGCTGTTATGGAGTTATCTTCTCAACTGTATTGCAGAAGCTGTAGGGCTCTATAAACTTCTTGACATGAAGGCAATAACACCAGAATATAACTTCTGTAATGGAACAGAGAGATGGGCACAGTAACTTCCTCTCACCAACCTCTCGATCTCTCAGCCTGCTTTTATTTTGAGTATCTGTCTATTGTTCTTATTCAAGTTAAACTACACGAGGCATTCCACTTAGGACAATAAACTAAACAGACCAAGAGTAAAATTTTATATTAACACGCAAAAATTGTGAAAAATATATTTCTTTTCACATTTCTGGGAGAAAAGTCCTCCATTCTTCCTGAGGATGTGATCAGATGAATTTTTGCAGATATTTCAAATCCACAATGGAAGATCACCAATAGCAACCATTCACCACCAACCTTCAAGTGGAAGTTTAAAGCTTCATGCTGAGGCACTCCAAAGGTTGGTGGGAGCAATCCTAATCTCTCCAGTAGCAAATTACCCAAACTAGAGCAGATCTCCTCTAGCAGTAGCCAGTAGTCACATCTTTTTGACCTCTCCTTTGGGGCAAGTAGGACTGCCAGTTGCAGGGCTATAAGAAGGCTCACAAGCTGGCCCAGCACAAGGCTGTCAGATTATTCCCTGAGAAGGCAACAAGTTCATCTGTAGTCATGGACTTCTCAGAACCTCTGAATACTGCTGGAGCATCCTCCAGCTTCAGATGGCAAGGATGATCCTTTAGGTCAGAAAAGGAAGAAAAATTTAAATAATAACTGTGCTCCCTGAGGAATGGCAGCGGAAAGCACAGAATAAAATTTAAGTAAATAGGAGAACAGAGTAAAAATTGAATAGACAAAAGCTAGAAAGCAATTTTGTCATATCCACTTCTCATGACATCTTTCCCTTTGGTCTCTTTCAGCTCTAAGCTCCTTATGGAAATAGCTATTTTTCCCCGATGTCTTCTGTAAACACTGGGGCAATATGTCCTTTAAAAGATGACTATTAAATAAGGAAGCCCTGTTTAAATGTTTTGTGTAACACTCACTCTGTTACAGGTGCTGCCAAAACACAACAGCGAGCAGGGAGGACTGGTCTTGTCTTGCCTATGCCACCAAGTTATTTGAATACCACTCCAGTCATCCTGTGGTGTTGTTTTACAACATAGATGTTTACTGGCATTTACCAGATTTGACCTCTTTATGAACATGACCATTATTTAGAAGTTTATTAACAGGTATAAACTGTGGCTGTTCAATAGATTAACAGAACTTTAAAAGATTCTGAAAATCTTCCTAAAGTTTATATCAAGAGAAGTTATTTTCAACTCCAGGGACAGAAATCTGAGGCTCTTACCTTTAAAGCAGTGATCAATGCCTTATTCTATACATGTTTAATTTCCTCTGCAAAGATGGTAGACATTTCCTGTCAGCCACCTGTTCCACTGAGATTTTTATGTCTTTGTATTATTCAAAGTAAAGCTTGGCTGACAACACTTGACATCAGTCAGCTTTTGATGTAAATCTTGCAAGTATTTCTTAAAATGTCCTGAAATGTCATCTGTTAAACTTCCATATACTGAACAAATATTTTTCAGGTAAAAATGTATAAATCATGAAAAAACAGCAACTTTAATTCTGATCCTACTAATTCTTTAAAACAGTATTCCTAAGAGATATAGATTATATAAATCAGTATCTAAGAAAAACACAAATGTTATGTGCATTCATATTAAGGATGCATAAATTCATTTTAAAAATAAAGTTACAAATATACTTAACTTAAACATCTGCCAATGGCAAGTAATTTTCCAAATTTTATATATATGTGTTGTCTTCGAGCTAAAGGTATTTGGATAAATATATAATTACATTATGTGAACAAACATTAACAGAAAAATCATATACAGAAAATGTTTCTAAAGAACATTAAGAAAGCAAAAATTAATAACTAAAGAAGCAAAAATTCATCTTCTCCATTTGGACTTTTTATGATAAAGATATATCTTGTTAAATTATGAGACTAAATTGTACATGTTGGTCTAGTGTTAGTCTAAAATTAATCTGTATACCAGTGTAGACACTCTGCTAGTCAAAAGACACTTATTCATTTACAAGAGCCTTTTCCCAAAATCTTTTAGAATCAACAGAAACAGTCATGCAGCCTTCACATACTTTTTAGAGTTCCTCTTTTATATCATTTGCAGATTAGCTTTCTCATTGAAATAATGTTTCTGTAAATTGTAAGCTAGAGAAAAATGTCACCATGACTTAATATCTCTGATTTTGGAAATATGAGAGGGAATTTTGTTTCTGAAGTAATAATTAGTGAATAACTACTGACTACTCACTTTTCTACAGCACAGGACCCAAAATATATTTTCTTGGTGGCCACTAAATAAACCACATGATGCCAATAATTGTTAAAAGTTTGGAAAGATATAGTAGGGAACTGAGTAATCTGTGTTTACTCAGTTCATATAGTCATTATCCAGAGCATTAGTTACTGTAGGTAAAGTAGCTAATAAATAAGTATTTGACAGGCCTAGCTGATTTGGAATCACAGTCTAAAAGCTTTACATTCTTCTGAGGGAGGATTCCATTCGTGAGTATAACTTTTTCTCTAGGTTTCTGGGCCTCTAGGAATAGGGACATCTTCCTTTTCATTTCAGAAAATCTCCTTAAAGAAACACGTAAATTCAACAAGATGATCAGATTTTTGTTCAGATTTTCATTTTAAAAATTAAATAAAAATCCAGACTGGTCATCTTTCTTTAAGCAGATCATTAAATATCTACGTCAGTTTGGCAGGACACAGAAAAGAACCCAATGTTTGTTTGTCTATGGTTCTGTTTGCATTTCCCATTTAAGGTACCACTGAGAAACAATTGGTAATATTCCTGTTTGTATTGTAATTAGTACAAAATATCTACAAATACAAACTATCTGCAGATATTTAAAACATATTAATCACACAAAACTAAAAATATTACCAATAAAAGTAATAATAATTACTATTATTATTTCTAGCAGAAGAGTGGTTCTTTTCTTAGATTATTAATATTGAAATCATCCAGACTGCTAAGAGCAGCTAGGGCAAATAGTTGACATCAGCTTTCCCCTTTCAGCAACAGAAAAGTGGCAAAACAGAAGGAAGTGCATGTCCCAGATCAATCTCGTTTTCACCTTGTTCAAGGGAACCCTTTCCCATGGCCCCTTATTAAACCACACCACAACTAAAGTGAACTGTGTCTCAGTTCTAGAAGAGGTTACTATGTTAGAAATCTAACACAGGGTGCTCTGAAGATCTATATTGACCCCCTTTATAAAAACAGATACCTTGTGATGATGATATTCCCTAGCAATGAGTCCCGGAGGGTAATCACACAACTACACTTCTAAATCCTATGGAAATTCCTGTCAGAACTAATTTAAATATGTCTGTTCTTCCTTACAATACTCTGGTTTGTATATTTAAGAACAGCCAGTTTACTTGTTTTGCACAGCATGTCATTTACTGTTCTCACTTTTGTCTTCAAACACCAGCCGCCTTTATTTCTCAAACCTTATATGACAGCTTTTCCTACACTAGATATCATTCTTATTGCTAGTTTTCTGTTCCCATCTGTTTTTTTGACATGGTAAGTAGACATGAGTTGTATTTGAATGCGCTATTGATGTGAATAGTGATCAGAAGCATCTTCAGTTGAAAAAATATGCAATTTCCATTTCTTTCTCATCTAAAAAAAAGTTTTGCCAAAACTGTTTACTGATTTGATTTCTGCAGTAAAGTACATAAAAAGTTGTTTCCTACCTTGTATTTTTACTCACCTATAAAACTCTTAACAAGGGAATAACTATGTAAGCATACTAGAAAGTCCCAAGGGATAGGAGACAGTAAAACTATTTCCCTTGTCTGTTTGACAATGAAACTTTCAATGTGTTTTCCATTCATTTCTTTGTCTCATGACTGCCTGCTTTCTTTTTTAAACTTAATTGCAACGCAGGGTTTTTACTGGCATGACCATGGAGAAGCTCAGCTTTTTCTTGAGTTCTATAGCTAATTTAGAGACTGACATACAGCTTCAATGAGCCATGAATTATTCTTTCCAGACTGTATGACAACATGACACAGCTTCTCAGAGAAGACACATCCTCAAGAGTCCAATGCAAAGTAAGTTTTTTCTCTCTGAATAAATGAAAGATAAAATAAATAACCTATATTCTTCAACATTCCAGGATATTTTATAAAAATGGCTCTTCTGCAGTGAATGAGAAAATTATCACAGTTGTATAGAAAATTTAGAAGATTTGAAAACAAAATGTGCAGGTGTCTGAAAGAAATTTAAGTTGTTTAATACCCAATGGTACTACCTAACTGATAATCCTAAATTAGATGGACCTACACTGGCCTATCTTTCTTCAAAATCAAACAGAAAATTTGGATTTATGGAAGGAATTACTGAGCAAAGTTGCGTGAACCAAGGTATACACTATTGCAAACGAGGAAGCCCCTTCTGGTCTAAAAATATTTTAAAAAATCAATTAAAATGTAAAAAAATCAAGTGAGAATCATAGAACAGCTTGGGTTGAAAGGAACCTTAGAGATTATCTAGTTCCAATGCCCATGCCGTGAGCAAGGACACCTTCCACCAGACCAGGTTGCTCAAATCTCCATCCAGCCTGGCCTTGAACACTTCCAGAGTGAATGAGAGCACTACGCTAAATGGGAAGCAAGGTAATTTAGGGAAGAGATTTTGTACAGTATTGAAGGTAAGGACTAAACTTTTCGTGAATATGTTGTAGAAGGAGAAGCAGCTGGCAGACATAACAAGCAGAGAATGCATTTCCCTTACATTAGATCCAATCTAACAATTTTTGCAACCTTTAACTATTACTGTAAAGAAAGTAAGCTTTCTCCAGTGGGTGGGAAGAATTACTGTCTGAATATACCTCTTTCTCCCACAGAATCATGGGATGACTAGCTTACTACAAATACCAGAGATAGATGAGTTGTAGCTCACCTGAAAGAGGACAAAATAGATCAGAAAGACTGGATAGAAGTCCTGTCTGAGCATTTTTCTTTTATATAGATTAAGAGGAAAAATGGGAAATCATACAGAGTCACAGAGCAGGAAGATTTCAGCTATTAGTATGGAAGATAAAGGACTAAGCTTTTTGTTGCTTTGGTTTGTTCTTAGAATTTGTGAGGTAAAAAAAATATGGTGAGTTGTATATAGCTCAGTTCAGAGAGAAAAGGAAAGAAAAAGACAAAAAATATGATGGTTTTTTCCAACAGAAAATAAGGGCAACCAAGAGGCTTTAGAAAGGAGCTGAGCTTCAGCCCTGCTATGCTCAATGTAGAAGGGAGAAAAATGTTGCTGAACCCCAGATATGGCATAAGGAAAGAACATGAAGGAACAGTATGGCTTTGGTTCCTCACTTTAGCAGAGCTGTAAAAATGGCACAGATGGTGTAAAATACAAAGCGGAAAAGGGTACCAAGTGAAAAAGACAGGCTTAAGTCCCAAAGTAAGACATACATGCTATGCTGCAGGAATTAGAGCAGGGGCAGTGACTATGAAGTGACCACTTGTACCTCCTGATTGTCCACTTACAACTCCCAAAAAGTCTCCATTTCTATTTCCTTGTGACTGACTAGATTTACTGAGCAGAATCAGTGGGGGCAGGCACATTTCCTCCAGGTGTTCACAGAGGGCAGTGAAACCACATGGGGAGTTCAAATTTGGTTCAGGATATGTAAGTGAGTTTTTGTGTGTCAATAGAGAAAAAGGCCTAGGCAATTTCTGTGTTGAAGGATTCAGAATTCTGTCCCTGGCTCCTATAGTATTCATATTCTAATTCAGTAGCATGCAGAGCACCAGGTGGTAAGATTTGAGTTCACAGAGGTCAATACACACCTACCTTATGTGCTATATACACTATACATACAGCACATGCATGAATTCATCCTGTGTGCATGTACATGAATGGTTATTTAATACTATACACATGAAATTTCATCTTATTCTTTACTGTTTGGAATCACCCCTCTTTGTCTCCCAAGAATGCAGGCATTGAACAGCTGGAGAAGCACCTGCTAATTAATGACTACATACCAACTTGCAGAAATGCACATCATTATTAGATATAGACAGGCAAATAAAATTCCTAAATTCATGTTAGTGCAGTCAGTATACTCACATATAGACACTTAGGCAAATAAAATTCCTAAATTCATGTTAGTGCAGTCAGTATATTCACCTAATTAGCTGCATGTGTTAGTTTCTACCTTTCCATGGAAAAGAGCTTTAGATTAAGGATTTTGGCTTTAGCTTCAGCTCCAGTTTCTCTGACACTGTTCAAGTAACATTTTTCTTACTAACCCAAATATCTGACACATCTGCTTCTTTTCTATTATTTTTTCCCGTGTCCAAGCACTTCTTTTACAAAAGAGCTGACAAGAAATGGACAAAATGCACATGCAGTAATATTTCCACATTGTCCAATCAGAATTTTGGAAAAAAACATATGGATTTATCATTTTAGAGAGATGTTAACCATGTAACTAATATGACTGTATATAAATCGTCTGATGTACTCTGAATCACTGACACTCAGCTATATGTTTTAACCTTTCTACTGCTGATCTCTAGAAATTGTCCCTTAACTCTGTACTTTTACAATAATAAAGTATATTCCGGTTTTGGCCATATCTCAACACTGAGTGGATCTGAAATATAACCTCATGTACTTTTTCCAAACATTTTGGATAAAGTCTTCTGATTTGAGCATGTTCAAATATTTGAAAACTTGTAAATTATTAGAGATTGTATTTCAGATCTACTTAGTGTTGAGATATCTTTAGATCCAAGACTTCAGGCACTCTGGTAACTGAAATATTTAACATAATGTTTTAGTCAAAAAAATTAAAATATTTAGGACTTGATCTTATCAATCAATAAATTACCACAGGCAGCAATGAAATACTGTTTATGCAAAGGCTCATTAAACAGTGCAGAATTTTATCTAAAATTCTTAAGTCAGTGAACGTCTTCAATGAAAATTAAATTTTGAACACACACAGTTCTTATTAAGTAGAAACTATTTCTGTGTTTCCATTTAGTAGTAGAAATGCACAGTGAGCCCTACAACTTGTTTGGTCAAAGCCAAATGGAATCCAAACCTCATGAGATTCCAAAACATTTGATATTGAATACTTTTCTGATGAGACAAAACAGTTTTCTCCCAGCTCCCCTCATAGTTAGCTCTCATCTGTAGTCTCTTACAGTCATCACTACCACCAGTGACACAGGGCAGGATTAATCCCAGGTAGCTTTAGGCATCTCAGAGTCAGACAAATGATCTAAACTAATCATCACAGAACTTCTTTCCCACTGAGTGGAAATATACACCCACCTTCAGAGGTCAATTTTTGGTCCACCTCTAATACCTCTTTGAAGACAAAATGCCTGTCTTTATTGACTAGGTAATAAGCTTGGATTAGTTACTCCATGTTGAGTGGCTACAACTGGGTTGAAATCTCCCTGTGGAATCTACAACAAATCTCATCAGTTCCCTCTACCTTGAAAGTAGTGCTATGACAAAGAATAATTACTCTTATGTTTTAAAATATATTTGCTGGTTTTGTAGACAATGACAAAATGGTAGTATTATAAATTTGATAATGCATTTTGCTAACCTTTTAGCAATGTGAAAAACAATGTAGTCTGGAAAGGGAACAGCATCAAGTGTAGGCTGATAAATAATGCTCTAACCTTTTTATTCTAATAGACATGAATAGAGAATGATGTGAGCAAGAAACATCTTTTCAAAGCTTTGTATTTCTCATGCAGTGCCCTGAGTAAGAACTGATAATGTTCATGGATATCTTGTTCAGACTTGTTCAAACTGGGTAACACAAAATGTCTACCAAGAAATCCTGCAGTAGCGAACAACAATTGACATGTTCAAATTGTTTGTTTTCAGAGTATGTATAGGAGGATTTCTACCCATCTGTCAGGAGACTTGAAAAAAGCAGGATAAATTAATATTATTGTAAACATTTAATTGCTATTACTATATTTTATTACATAGTTAATGATGGCTAAAGTATTTTATCAATGAAGAGATTTGTATTTCTTGTATCAGTAAGATAAGCCAAAAGGAAAGATATCTATCCTGTAAAGTTGATAATATGATCTCAGACTGATGTTCATGGAAATGTATTAGTCTGATATCTATACAACTGACAAACTGCTGGTTTTGTGCTTCCTGGAAACAGGACAACAAACTTTTCAAGCCCATTACATTATCACAGCTAATAATAGTTTTCAGTTTGTTGATCCAGCAAGACCAGAAGCTTTTACAAAGAAATCACAGCCTATTAGTAGCAATTAATTGTCTCTATAAACACTTCCAAAATGGACTTATTGAACAGCATGAAAATAAGTGGAAGTTCTCTCTGCCTCATTTGCTTTTCTTCCCCTATAATTTATAAGAGATGTTTTTGCATTCCAGTCCTCTCACAGGACAAATAATTGAAAACATCATCCCTACATGGGAGCAATTTCTACTGCTGGAAATGTTTAAAAAAAAAAAGGAAATTTTAAGAAGCGCAGATGCCATCAGAGCTTTGCAGTGTCTAGCAGACTTTTGGGAAAAGCTGCCTGCACTCAGTTTAAATGAGGAAATATTTCAGTTTTAGTGAAAAAGACATGACCACTTGTGTGTGGCATTTTTTGGCAGGCAGTTGGGCTTTATAAATGCCTTGCTTTAAAAAAAAAAAAAAAAGCAGCATAGATGTAGAGCACAATATCTGATCCATCCTGATCACTCAGAAATCACAGGTGTCAGTTCTCTTGTGCACTAGCTCTGACCTAAGTTTGCAGCTTAGCAAAACACCACAAAGAAACAGGAACATTTTGTTTAAGAGTAGAGCAGGTGATGTTTAAGTATCCTTACCAGCGTGGCCTGTGGAGGAGTCAAACTGAACCTCGGGAGCTGTGCTTTCTGCAGGTGTAGGAGCTGCCGGCAGTCCCAGAATAAGTTGATCCACATCGCTTCCCACTGGTTGCTGCTGATCAGAGCCGGCAGAGCTGAGGACCAGCACGGTTTTGCTCTGCTGCCCCACTCCCTCTTTGTGAAAGCTGAGATACTTTTGCTTTTCCTCTCCAAAATGGGGAGTAAAAGTCTCAAAGGGCCGGCCCTGTTTGTCAGGTGCTTTCTCCCGGGGTTTCAAATTTTTCTGAGCAAAAGTGCCACCTGCCTTGCCACAGAAATTGGGCCCATGAGAAGGCAGATGACCTTCACTCAGCAGGTTTTTCAACTCTTGTAGACTTCGTTTAGAGATGCCAGGTGCCCCTGTGAAGGACTCGGCAGTAAGGCTCCCTGGCATGCATGCAGCACTGCCCAGGGAGCCCATCTTTGTCACATGAAACTTGACAACTTTTTCTTCCATCCCACCCCGTTCTTCTGGCTTACCCCCTCTCTGCTCACTGTCCTTCTCCCTCTGCACTGCCTCTGTGCAGCCACCTTTCTCTGCAGCCCTCGCAGGCTGCACACCTGTGGGCAGCTTCATCTGAGCTCCTGTATCTATTTCCTCATACATTTTTCCAACTATTCTTTTCCCAATTTCAGCATTTTCCTGGGTTTCTCGTGTTTCTCCAGACCTGTCTTCTTTACCATCGCTGTCAGAATTGGAATTGTCGTGACCTCCTCTGTCCTTTTGTACTGGAGGAAAGGTAGCAGGGTTTTGGAGAGACTGGTCTGATGGCAGTTCTGAGCAACCAGTGGTTCCTTTAAGGGGACAAGGATCTGGGACTTTTGAGGTGCAGGACAGTTCCATCTTCTCATTTTCTAAAGGAGGAACACACTTTGTAGGACTTTTGATTCCCTTTTTCTTTCTGAAACCACATATATTGTTGCCATCAACTTCATCATTGTCACTTTCAGATGTGTTCTGTAACCAGCAATAAAATATACAACCAAACAACATGCATGAATGACACAGAACATGGCAATGGAGTACTACCACCAGCTGCATTTACCTTGTAGCACTTCCATTACTTCTTGATCATCATCACTTGATGATGGAAGTCTCTGTGAACATTTATTTTGATCTTTAAACTATCTCACAGAATTCTTTTTCTTATGTTTTAGAACAAAATTTCTGAAAATACCTTCATAATATTGTTTTCAGGCAGATTTAGTAGATTATAAGACATAGTACATTGTGTGACATCATTTGCCAAACATATGTCCTTTAAATGTGAAAAAAAACCGTATTTTAGTACTTACAATTAAGTATATTCCTGTTCATATTAAAAGTATTTGTATTTATAAAGGAAATTTATGTGCCCTGAAACAAAAAACACTGGCAATTCTTATAAGTGTGAGGATTGAAACCTGAAAATAAGCAGCTTTTAGATTAATTTCAGGACCTAATTTGTACAAATAACTGAACTTAGAGCAGTGGTCAAAAGGAAAAACTCATATTTGGATGTTTAAGCAGAAAAGAACCCAATGTTTACCTTTGTATATGACATTGATATAGTTTATATTGTAGGGGTGGGAGCAGATTATAAAATGGATGTAAACATGTGGAAAAGGTGCAAAAAGGAGCTACAAAAGTTAATGTGCTTGCATTATCCCTAAAAATATCAAGAAGTGTCTGGATCACCATCTTTCCTAAGTATCCTAGTCCTACCTCAAGTCTGATTAATTTGATGGTGACCGGGAAAGGGACAGGAAATCAAAACCAGACACTTTCAAATTAAGAAAATAGCACAGATTTCAATATTGTGAGTGATAAATTATCAAGGTAGTGATTGAATTCTCCATCTCACAATGTCTTAAAAAAGACCCCCAACATAGTTTTACCAAAATCACTGCATAGCCAATCACAAATTATTATATTAGTTATGAATACCTACTCAAGTATGCATTTAAGAAATATTAACAGTCCTTGGTTTGCTTGGGTTGGGCTGGAATTAGCACCTGTAAAAACACTGGGAAATCAAGGGGTATCCTCTGAATGAGACCATTCTTTACCTTTTCCACAAAGGAATAATCTGCACTCTCTCCAATTTCTGAATTTCCAGAAGAAGGGATCTGCACAAAAGCAAAGTGAATGCCAGTCTGGGTAAGGCAAAAGTGATTTCTGTTGGCAGACAAAAGCATGTAGAAGGAAAGGCAGCATCATCCAATGTGCATAGGGAAGGAAGCAGCTACATGGCCTACATTAAATTCATTAACAACTCCCTTTTCCTGCATTATTCCTCCCTTTCTTCACTATTTTCTCACCATGCTATTTTCCATTTTTATGTAGTCAAAAGAGGTTTATGGCTTCTCTCTGAATGAAGAGCTCACAGAAATGTTTCCTCCCTCTCTCCCGCCTGCTCCAAATTTCCGTGGCAGGCTGTGTTCAGCTGCTTTGGGAACTCACTGGGACACTGCTGTTAGCGTGGCAGGCAGCTGCCAGCAGCGCTGTGGGGAGGACAAACCTGTAACTCCCATGCACATATCCTGACAGGGACGTGCCCGTGATGCCCACTTGCAATCAAACACAGTTACTGGTGCATTCACAACAGAAGTCCTTGCCTACCCCAGTTTTAGCCCTCAGCGTTTAAAGAACCCATTTCTTCATCCAAGGGCTTTGTTTCATTCCCAACACACCCTATATTACCCCATAAAATAATTCTGGGTGTTTGCTGATACCCCTACACATTCACCCACGTAGAATACACCTAACTTCTACAGCTCTGTGTCATTATGGAATAGAAACGTAATAAAATAACTTCTTTGAAAGGCAAAGTGGACAAAACCGGATTATAATTCATAATTATAATTTTAATACTTTCCTTAGTAATACAAAAAGGGAATGACACTGGGGAAGAAACAGTAGGGGTGGAGGAACCAGTGTCTGCCAAATGGAAAAACACAAGTGTTCAAATAAAAGATTCATCATATTAAATTTCTAAGCATATAACATTATTTTTTGAGAGAAATAGGGAAGAGTTCCAGCTATGAAAGCTATAATCATTAAAAAAAATATTTTGCGATTTATGACAAATATTTCCTTAAATATCTTCTGTGGCAGAGGCTGCCATCATCAAAATATCTTGATTTACAATTTATGAGGTTTTCAGAATTCTTCTGTTTCCTTTGAATACTTGAAACCAGTAACGTAATCATAATGCCATATGCATTTCTGCTTTATAGTGAATGCTGACAACTATCGAAAATTTTAAAAATTAGGTTAAGTTTTTGCCTGTTATCTATATTTTAGATTTCTGGAAAATGTTCAGCAAAATGACTGAAGGAAAGTTGAGCACATCCTTTTTTATAACACCTGTACTGAAGTCAGACAAAGGATTGTTCATGTGTCAAACGCAAAATGTCAGAAAACTGCTTATTCACATAGCTAGCCATTCCAAAGGATTTCATGAACACAAGGTACCATCCCCACATTATAATTCTTACCAAAATAAATTCCCTCTGAACAGAGATGAGGAGGATAAGGACTGATCACTTGTAAATTTGTTAATGGAAATGCTCTTTTGCAACAGATCTCGAATGACTGATGTGTCTGTAGTAGTTTGCAAAGGGTTTATTTTCCATGGTTCTTCATGGAAAATGGCTATGGTACTGCAGTTTGATTATAGGCCCAAAAGAAATACTGCACCCATTACTCTTAAACAAAAACAGTGATCATTTTTACTTTCAAATAAACAAAACTCTTACAATTATACAGAGAACAACCCATGCATTACTTTAGGTCCTCAGCAAAAGGCACATTGTGATTTTTTGCAGGAAAATGACTAATTTCTAAATAAAGTCAGACATTATGGATTTTCATTTAGAAATCATTCACAGTATTTTCTGCAGTGAAACAAACATTTCTTTATTTTTTGCAAGGTACCACTACAGCATCTCTTCATATTAAAGACAGTCATATGCATGAGCTATAACACAGACTTAGACTTACTTGTCTAGTAGTTTATGTGGTGTCTGCCATCAGAAAAGACTCAATACCTGGGCACAGAGGGGAGAGCACCCAGGAACAGGACTTACGAATTATCTGTTTAACTTTTTATTTCTTGAAAGGTTATTTTCCCTACAGAAGACAGAGACGGTTCAGTGAAATAGCACCTTGAATGAGACACAGAGCAAATGAGCTGGCTACCAATCAGTACTTAAATTAATTGAACCATGTGTCGTGCTGTGTTGAAAGGAAAGCAAAACAGTCATGGCATTAATACAGAAAAAATTCTGACTACTTTTAATTTCCTTCCTGAATGTTCCTACCTTTTTGCTGCTCTGCAGCAACAGTACTAGTTTTTTACCCAGCATTTTTTTCAGCATCAATTAATTTTCGTTTGCTGATTTTCAAATATTTACTTGCGCCTTAAGTCAGAGGTCTTGGCAGTTTTGAAGTTTGCTTCTCTGTCTTAGCAAGTGAATGCTTGGGCAGCGATTCAAACATTCCTGCCAGAAGAATTAGGCCCAAAAGAGTGTAGGCCACATTATGGAACAAATCTGAGATTTAGGTTTTTTCTTTCTAAGGTTTTATCTGATGCTATTTTCCATTGATATTTATTGGTACTTCCACAAGTTCTGATTTCTGTTAGGACTACTTGTCCCAGTGCTGCAATTTGTGCTGATACATTGATCCCCTCGGCACTGGAGTTTGCACCTGCTAAGGCTTCAGGCAGAGCAGTGCAAGCCCTATGGGAGGCAGGAAGAGTAGGGCTGGCTCACACTTAATTTCCCTTTATGGATAATCTCAACTCATACAAATAACAGCTTTACTTGTCTTCACTGCATGCCTGCTGTGTCCCTCTGAGTACTCAAGAGTCTGGATGGCTTTGACTATCAGCAGATAAGGGCTACCCTTAAGCTTTGCAGCAGCACGTTAAGGCACCATGCAGGTAGGAAGAGGAGACAACAGAGGATGGTAGCAGCAGGCAAATATTTCAGCACTGTGCAGATGAAATTGCTTGCTCTACTTAACCAAATTAAGTGCCACTTCTGGCATGCGATCAGGATTCTGCATCTGCGGGACATTTTATATCTTGAGGTAACACAGAAAACATAAATCTAAAGCAATTTTTCTTAATCAGTTTGTGCTCATTTTTAGGCTTTGTACAGGTCTGAAGTGGAGCATTAACTATATCATGAAATACAGCACTGCCAAAAGGCAGTTCATCTGTGAACCTGCCAAGCTGAGAGCATTGGAAATGTAAAGTGTTGCCTTTGGGAGGAATAACAAATACTGAGGTTTGTGGTGTGTGAAACAGGTGAAAATCCAGGGCAATTCTTGAACTTTTGCCTTAAAATGATTTTATAGGTGACTGAAAATATATCTGTAGTGTTCTATGTGTCAAATTCAGATGCTGCAGAGGGGACCTTCCATTTTTCTCCTACTTTTTGTTTGTGTCATGACTTCAGGCAAGACTGCAAACACTATTGTGGTTTATAAACCTCTCTCAAAAACACATTGACAAAAAGAGACATGGAAATGAGAAAAAATAACTCTCAGTAAGGCATTTGAAAGGGGGAAAAAGAGAGAAACTGAGTTAGTTTAAAAGGTACTCTGAGTAACTGTAGATGAATAGCTGCAGAAAGGTTTCCATCAAAGGAAAAGGTGAAAGAGGCAAGGTGCAATTCTAGCTTTAGTATATCTAATCAACAAAATAACTCAATGTTCCTTCTACTGGCTACCTAAAAAAGTGATACAAGCATTCAACAAGATATGATAGGGACTCCATCACATTCTCTTTTTTTGTTTCATGTCATTAACTGATTGTTAAGAGGTCAAATTGTGATGATCTTTCTGAGTTGGTACTATAGATTTTTCAAGAATGAAAGATTATTTTTGCAAAGAACATCAAAATTTCAAAATCTGGTAAACCTAAGAAGTAGAAAAAACATGGGAAACTAAAACAAAAGTCAAAAATAATTAAGATTTGGTTGACTGAATTTTTTATTAATGAAGAGTTAATTGCTTCACTTAGGTTTGATTTTTTTTTTTTTTTTTTTTTTTTTTGTCTCATATAAAACACTGTTGAAGAACTGCAATCAAATGTTTCCACTCTAAAAAAAGGTAAGAATATTGTTCAGGTAATGCTGACATGTGACATTATTCACATTGTTTGAACTTTTTTCCAGTTCTAATTCAAAAGTCAGTTTTTCAGAGTTTTCAAGTACTGTCATACTCTAAATGCTGAGGAACTTTTTCTGTCCCATTCTGGCTGTTACCAGGTTACCCTTTAGAGCTCCCCCAGGTTGGTACATCAAGTTTATTTAATCTTTTTGTGTATTCAAATTTCAAATGAATTTCAAATCCTTGAAGCCAAGTCAGCGGGCGGTGCTGCTTAAGACCTCACACAACCGTACCCACAAAGCAAGTAGTTCTGTGTCCAAGTGCTTTCCCTGCCCCTTCCCCTGGCATTGCCCTGCTGCTTCCCCAGAAACCAGGCAGCAAAGGAGCAGAGGATGCAGGAACAAATTATCTGCTGCTGGGAATTAATGCAGCTTCACTGCAGTCACTGGAGTTACAAAGATTTGAACCAGGAGAGAATCTGGCCACGGAGTTGTACCAAGGACAACACAGATATTTCCAGGGAGTATCTCCAGGCACAGAGAGAGGTTTTGGCTCTTGGGTGCAGTGCTAAAACAAGGCATGTGGTGATACACAGACACTGGTTGCTTGTAAGTGAGAACCATGAGGATCACATACTTTGTCAAGATATTGCTGTGACTAATTTCTCCCTCAGTGACCTTGTTTGATAGAGTGGCTCTTTGAGAGTTATTTACTGCTACAAAAACCTTGTTGTGAAGGACGTGAAAGTGGCATAAACATTAGGTACATCTCATTATTTTGCAGCTGGAGAAGTTGAAGCACAAACTTGCCACAGGTCAAGGGAGATGCATGGCAACGTGAGGAGCAGAAAAAAGTCTCCTTCCTTCCTTGAAACTTTTAAATATACTCAAGATTATTAGCATCCTTCATGTGAAAATGAATGGGGTGAGGTTAGCTCACAATATTGTGCTACTTATTTTCAGATCTGACACCTGCCTTTGTCTGTTACACCCACTCAAAGCCTTCATACTACACACACAATTACCAGACGGGCTTCTCAAGGTCACTGATTATCTTGCTGCTTCAAAGCAACAAGAGTTGTCCTTGTAACAAGATTATTTGCAATTACTTTCCCTTGACTATGCCACCTGCACTGTGTAAAAAAAATCCCTAAATAAGGCAGAGTCTCAAAATGAATAAGCTGATCCTTCCTTTACAGTGGTTTGGGACTGCAGAAATACGAATTCAGGACCAGAGTCTGTTAAAATGCACTTATATAGAAACTGAGCAGCTCTACTTGGGTCAGCAGCCTGACTCAAGTGTCACTTTCTAATCCAGGTCAGATCCTGATCCACAGATTTTTGTGCTTTCATTTACATTAATGAAGTCAAAGCCAATGTGTTTCCCCCATAATATTAATAGGATCAGATTCAAGACATCTATTTCTGTTACTTTTGATAAAATTATAAATGAAACCAATAGGAAGTCAAAATCTGTTAGAGTTGCTTCCTAAAGCAAATGGGGTTTTTCAGCTTAAACAAGAAGCCTTTCTTTGACCTTCATTTTCTTCAGAATTAGACTATGCTCAACATGCATGCATGAAGAGCCTTGCACATAATTCACAAGGAACATGCACTCACTTGAAATCTTGAGGTAGGTGCAAGAAGTATTTTATATCAGTCTATCTGCTCGGAAATCATTCATGATCAGTCTCTTACCTGCTGAGTAAGATCTTCCTTTTTGTTCATGTCCACTTCATTCTAGTTCAGGTCACCATCAGAAATGGCCTAGTAAAAATCTAGTAGAAAGGTATCCCATATTTATAGGCACAGATACAATGAAGGTTAGTTCAAACAGAATTGCTGTAAAGTTCTTTTCCCAGAAGGCCACGCAGATGATGAACCATGAAGAGCAACCCCAACGAGTCATGCCCAAGAGCACTGCTTTCTGGAACAGAGCTGAAGTAGTAAACTGACAAACACACATTATTAGCTGCCTGCCTGGAAACAAAGACAACTGAGCATAAAACTGGTTTGCTCAACTTTTCTCCTCACAAAAGGCTTTTGTCCTGGAACAAGCCATTTCTGTTCTGGAATAGAAGCTATTGTTAGGCTCCTTAGAGGTAAAACCTATACTGGGCATTATAACAGCAGTATGTTTTTGAGGCACATGAACAGGGATTTGAAAGGCACAGCACACTGCAAGAACAACATGCAGCACCAGTCAGTTGTTCTGGCTTCCATGTTCTAAATTAATAGGGATGCATCTGGTTGCATTAGAATTAGGGAGGGGTCTTTTTTATATTAGATCTTTAAAAATATTTCAAAGATTAGATAGTTAAGCTTGTCTTTCTTATGGTCTTTATTTTTCAGGTTTAACATGTATTCAAACGACTGTTTTTAACTGGTATTTCATTCATTCAAGTTCCTTTGGATGACATAACACTAAAGGATGGCCATATTGTCATGCTTACAGCAACCCTACCTGACAACTCATCACTCAATAAATTCAAGTAAACATGATGTTCAGACTGGCATTTTAGTATGTGAAAACTCAGGTTTGGTATTTTTTAATACTCAAAAAAAGTTTGTTAAAATTGCCCCAAAATAATGACTATGCATTGGGAGCTATACTTCACAAAAAACTTGGGCATCACCAGTCAAATCCATAAATATAATATTGCAGTTTCTTTTCTAGGCAACGTACAGGTATCAAAGACCTACAGTTTGCCAGGGCAGAGTTGCTTGTGAGTCTGTGTTAGGAGGAGCTATGTCAAAAGGACACTTCTGAGCAGGACTACTCACACCAAATAGTCTGAGAGGCAGAGGCCAGACAGCAACAAGTCTTCTGGCTTCCCATTTTTACCATTTTGAATGCAAGCAGGAACAACCTCAGTTCTTAATTTGAAAAAGACACACTTCAGGTTAAAAATCTCATTTGTCAGAGCAAGAAAAATGTTTTTCACAACAACAGTGGTCAAACACTGGCACAGGTTGCCCAGACAGGCTGTGGGATATCCATCCTTGGAGGTATTCAGAATCTGATCATACAATGCCTTGAGTAACCTGAGACATGTTCAAAGTTGGCTCTGATTTAAGTGGCAGATCAAGCCAGATAACTACCACAGATACTATCCAGAATAAATTCTTGTATGATTTTACATAAGATTAATTTATACATATTTTTATTTACTCCATTACATTCTTGCAAGTACAAAGCATCTCTGGCACATTTTGCATTCTGTTCTACTCTGTTAAGCTAAACAGATCATAATGACAAGAAAGAACAACTTCTGCCTTAAACAGTGTAGGGTTTTTTGCAAACACCATTAACAAGAAACAATTTTTTCATTACTGCTGGAAGAATCAACTATTTCCATCTCAAGTACGCATTAGGTCCTCCTAAAAAGTGTTGTTTTGTTTTGCTTTGTGGACAGAGTGAAAGAGAAGAGGGAGGGGGTTCTCTGCCACCGTGTCCCTCTGCAAGATGCTGCTGGTTTCAGAAAAACTGTGCTGATTGGAGAATCTGATAATTGGATCCAGAAACTGATGAAGCCCATTTCAGATCTACCACAACACAGAGACTACTGCAAAGAGCATTGTTTGGTCAGTAACGCTCACCATCTTCCCACTTTTGGGAAATAAGATAGATCAAGACAAATTACTGTATCTCATAAGAAAAATCCAGGGGTTTATAAAAAAATGGCTTTTATATATACATTCAGAAAGGCAGTTTATGTAACTGAGCTTTTGCAAAAATCTGCTTTCACATGGATGTGGGAGTATTCTTCCTCAAACAAACCTCTCTACAGTCTTTCAAAAAAAAACAACTCCAGAGGAAGGCATCCTAAGAGGGAGATGTAGTCTGACAGTAGAGACAAGGGAAGATAAAACTAATGGAATCATGTTTATTTTGCATTTATCATTGAATTCTGCATGAGAGACATTATAAGTGGTGAATTCCAAATTCCTGAACACCCAGTTTAGCATTGGCCACAATAAGAAAGGGCCAAAAATATGGAGTAATGTTCACTGCTTGATGAGGAGCACAGCTGTGAGAAACAGCCATGCCATGTTCATCCACCCCTTGTTTCCTGGCAGATAGATGGGTTGGAGCAGACCTGCCTCTTAGGCTTGCCCTAAAATGCTTTTACCATCTTTCATCCCCTCCTCCTTTTCCACTTCATTGCAGGAGAACCTTTTCCAGTCCTTAAACACTTCAGGTAGGTATAGCAAAATTCATCTTCCTTGCTAAGAGGCCTTGAGATGGTTTCAAATTGGCATTAGCATAAATGTGCTAAAAATGTTCTTTTTCCAGCTATACTGGCTACAAAACAGTTTTAAACATCATTGTAAGTAAACGAAATTCCTCAAGAGCATGTATGGTGCAGACTAATATTTTCACAGCTATGTATTCTTTGTGGCATCACAGGAAAGGGAGTCTGAGAAGAACAACTCAAAAAGGTGTTTTCTGGAGGAGAAACAAAGATTTACACAAAATAACCCCTTTATTTTAGAATGTATAACTGATACCATGAGTTTGCATAATTATTTAATTTAAATATGCAGGGCTTCAACCACAGTTGATCAAATACCAATATGAAAATCTAGACACTTCAGAAATGTAACACAGAACAAACATCACAAAAGTGGTTACTTAATACTTTAACTGCAGATACTTTGTATGCACTATCTATGATGAATAAGTGCTAATGAGAAAGTGCAAACTGCTCATTATCCCATTAGTAGCTCTTCAGCAGCTATAAAAAGAGACACAGCTTCTCTGGTGACAGCTACTGTGGCAAACAACTGCCAGCTCAGGGGAACGATCTGATGGTGAGTTGATGGCAACCTTCAGACAGACTTCACCATCATCGTGGCTTAGAACTACTTCTGATTCCAGCTACTGACAAAAGGATGGGTTTTTTCATGTATTTTCCAAAAAAAAGTTATCACTGCTTGTACTCTCCTCCCACTTAATTTGGTTCTCCAGAGGGGAAAATATCTATATATTCTGAATTAACATCATTTTAAGCAGCAAAGAATCAGGCTTTGAAGCATTCACCATGAAATCGTTTTTTCTCCTAACTAGTTCAGGTTACATTCAGCTGCTAAAAAGTGTTTTCTCCCATATCAGAAGCCTTCAAAATTAAAAGCCTTTTAAAGCTGTTTAGCATTCTTATAACATGTGGAGATTTCCAAATGGGTGCCACCTGACTAGTGCCAGCTACCATCCACACTATGCAGTACTGTACAGATATACAGGTTACAGTGGGTTTTGCCAGACCTATTGCAGGAGCTTTTTCAGAACAAAGACTTGAGCTCTCCAGTTCCAAGGCTGGCAATTACATGACCGACAAAAGGAGATGTTCACTAAGTCTCTCCCACACCGTCATAAACTTATAAAATTCTGAACTAATACCTAAAGGCTGGTATTATGAAGCCAAATGAGAAACTTGAACATCGAAATCCCTTCAAAAAAATCTAATCTAATGTGTTCCTTCACCAACAGGATATATTTCTTCTTTTACCTCTAACCCTGAGCCTTGCCATCATTACTAAACAACACTGTAGCTTCTATTCAGTGTCTTTTTCTTTGCATTTTTTCACAGCTGATATATTAGTCAGCATCAAGATTTACAAAATATTTCAGCTAATTAAATTCCATATTGCCATATAGTAAAACAGGTTATTAGAACTTAGATCTGCACTGATCCATCTCAATTATTGTAGCTATGTTTCTCCTATTTCCCCTTTTAAATTTTCCTCATATGGTTTTTTCTTCCTGCATTCTCAAGAGGTAGGCACAAACAGTGCTCGCATTGAATTGGAACCAAAATAAGACCATGACTAGAACAAGAATTCCTGTGCCCTGAGCTCTACCCAATGCACCTTCCTTCTCCTCCTTCACCTCTGTGGTGGCGATACACACTCACTTCCCTGGCAGTCATGCTTTGCCACAGTGCAGCTGCTGGACTGGGTGAGCAGCCATGGAGCCATGCAGCAGTTAGAGACTTTTGTCCTGTTTCCTATGCCTCTTCCAGCACAGCAGCACATGGGAGGGCTGCCTTGCAGTGTGGCCCTACGCAGAGCTCATCACCCCATGCGGAAGCATGACCTGTGAAAAGGTCTGGAGAGGTGCTCCAGGCAAGCAAGGCATGAAACACTTCTTCCAGCAAGCCTTGTGGCTGCACCTGGCCCTGCAGGCTGTAATTAGCAATTAATATGGATTACAGTAAATCCAGGTAGTGCTTGAAATTCTAATCCTGCAGAATACGTCATGTGAGCATTCGTACCATTATTCCAGTTTTACAGCTACCCCTGTAATTCTGTCTCACTATGACATGCTCCCCGAGGTGAACTGCAAGAAGCTGAAGAGCAGAAACTGCGTAACAGAAGCCCTAACACCATCTGTGGCAGCTGGGATTTTCCACATTAACATACCATGCAGATTCCTGGCAGATGTAACAGACCTTACTTGACTCATCAACGCAGCAGTGTCACTGGCTGAGGTTCTGTAACTACAGATCTTTGCACTCTGTGTAAAGTCTTCATCATTTAATCTGGAACCACACTAGTTTGGGAGGCCATGAATCCATGCTGGAAGAAGGTTAAATGGTTACTATTAGTTGTCAGCATGGAAAGTGACCAGTGCATCATCATTTGGTAGTTGTTGCCTCTTGTTACTTGCCCCCACCCTCCACATACACACTGAGTCTTTCAAAGGCCTTTTGACATTATGCCTACCAACCCCATTTTAGCAGAAGGTTGGAGAAAATTGATGGCATCTTATGGCCTTAGTTCACGTCTTGCATGCCCTCCAGGTAAACACAGCAAGATGTCCATCACGCCTCAATCATTTCAATTTTTCCAGGATTACCCCTGCTTGCTGGAAAAAGAGGAGAAAAATGTCACTTAATAGACTTGGCTTTTTACTTAGACTTAAGAAGGGAGTTTAGATGTGCCTCCACACAGTTTCCAAATTGTCTCACTTTAAAGCAGATGGCCAGCTGCCATTAAAGTGCATTAATATTAGAGTGAGACGTGGTTCATGGCAATACAGCAGTAAAAGGAGAAACATCCCTCAAGTACAACAGGATCAGACTGACCCAACCTCTGCAGTGTGAAAACATAGCGTGCCTGGTAGATGATTTGTCAAGTATTTTTCCTGAGGAACTATCAGTGGTTTCTTAGTACACAGTTATGGAAATCACTGAAAGTACTATGTAAAAATAATGAAATTTAGTATGCAATCTGAGTATAGTAACAATATTCATGCCATTCATTCTCCAATCCAAAATTTTCTAATTATATGTCCAAAAAGAATAAATTTAAATATATGAGACAAATAATGATAAATTAATAGTATCTGTTACTTTAATTTGCACTTATGAATTGACAAAATCCAAGAAATCAAACAAAAAAAGGTGCATATTTGCCCACATTATATACCTGCTTGTAAAATCTCTTTATATCCACTTTTAACTTTAGGGTCTTTCTCAGGTAACTTCTGGAATCTTAAAACAAGTCTAGAAGAAATTACCTTTAAGGTTCTCTTTGCAATAATTTTTAGCATTCTATAGCTGAAGAGGAATTCTGCTCTGGGTATTATGCTGACTTTAAACTTTAGTACTTCTGATGACTAAAACTTGACACAAGCTTTATTAGCCTAATTATCTAGATCTTTCGATGTATTTGTGCTATTGCACCATAACTCCGGTTTTCTTTTTTTTTATTTCCTTGGTAAATCTGTCCACTCTGAAAGTAAATTCTCCTTTATGTTGTCTGCATGCACAGAACATTCTGGTTTACTTGTATTCATATTCCTTTTTCCTTAGTAGATTTGTGTTGTTCACACGGAGAGCATATATTCTTCTCTCATTCAATAAAATATACTTATCTAGGGTACAATAGATATGGTTTGAAATCAGCTTGTGCCTGGATGGATTTAGATATGGAATTCTGCCCCCTTTACTGACTCTCTTAATAATCATGTTCAAATGCTTAGTGATTCAAAGCTGTAGCAGGCAAGGTTCAAACTCAAAAGCAGGAAGCATTTCTTTGCCAAAATGGAATCAAGCACGGAACAGGCTTCCTAGAGAGGTGGTCCATATTCCTAGATTGTCAGTGTTTAAGAGGCATTTGGGCAATGCCCTTGATAATATGCTGCAACTTTTGGTCAGTCTTGAAGTGGTCAGGCAGTTAGACTAGTTGGATTGTACATCACTTCCAGCTAGAACTATTCTATTCTATTCTATTCTATTCTATTCTATTCTATTCTATTCTATTCTATTCTATTCTATTCTATTCTATTCTATTCTATTCTATTCTATTCTATTCTATATTATGCTAAAAACTGCTGTTGCTAAATGAATAGATGACAAAGGTGCTTAGTCCTCCTTGTTAAAATTGTTCTGCTTGATGTAAACTGACTAAAAAGTCATTGGGTCAGATAAAGAGAAGAAATATAAGCTTAAACCTCTATCACTAGTGAAAGTTTCTTCCAGACAGAGGGAGAAACAGGTTTAATCTCTGCCTTGGTAAAAATTATATACTTCATGTTGAGGTTGTCTTCCATCTACCTTTTCTGCCAGTCAGGTTTTGAATTTTGTTAGCATAGAATAGATACAGTGGGGTAAAATTAAGGATCTCTGCTTTAATTTAAAATATGTATTTCTATCATGTTTTCAAGGAAACCGTGAAAGCAAGCTAATGGAAGAGGAAACAGAAAGGATAAAGGAGTACTAAATTCCTAACTTTCAATCCCTGCTGATAATTTAACAGCACCAAACAAAAAGTAGCTGCCATGTTCTCTAGTTACATTAGGTGGCACCATCCTCACAGATTTATTGTTTATGTAAAAAAAGCTTAAAAGCATTAATTCTGAAATTATGTTAATTAATTTGAGTATGAAATACCTTCATAAAGTTGATGCTTGAATTGCAACTAATAGGAACATCTGACATTATTTAGACAAGAAAGAGTACTCAGTTTCTGTGTAAAAGAAATCTCCATTGCTGAAGAAAAGGTGCAAGGAATAGCTAGCAGGAAAGCAGGAATGCTGATGGATTTACCCAGAAATCTTGCTCTGTAATAGGCTTATTATGAAGCAGTTCACTCTTCATCTCTAAATAGGTTCTGTTCCCAGAAAAATAATAGCTAAAACCCCCTTATGATTCAACTTATTTAGCTGGGCTATGATGGTTTGCCAGGACCTTTACATTCTTCACTTATTAATGGAGGAATTTCTCAAAAAAGTTGAGAATTGCCAATTCCACTTTGCAACATTCATCACTATTACATAGTGTGGTTCTCCTTGTGTTAAAATGAAGTTATAACTTTTAGAAATGGAATGAAGGAGAGGGTAAGTGGTGAGAGCAACCAACATCAAATTCAATTAAGATCAGCCCCTTCTCAAATCATCTCTGTGTCAGGCAAGGCATGGACTTAGGCACGGATATACAGCGTCTCTAGGTGGTGTCCCAAAACCAATGGAAATAAGTAAGAATGTTTACTGTCTTTTAAGGGAAAAAAAATTAAAAACAAACCCTTCACATATTCTTAAACATATTTCTGCTGAATGTTTTCTCTTTGATGTATTTCAACCCTCTGTAACAGTGTTCCAGCTGGCTGTAGTCCTGTTTCCATGCCGTTAACTTGCCATCACAGTTGAAAATCTCGTTAGAAATTCTTACAAGACTCATGACACTAGTGCTTCTGGTCTTGAGGAGAATTCTTGTAAGAGCTAAACTTTAAAACTCAATGTTTAGTTTTACCAAATTTGGAAGATTATATACAATCCATCAGATAGAAACAGATGCATGTGAACTGCCTAAATATTTTAGGACCTCAAAAGAGAAGTGACTTTCTGTTTCATTGTTCCATCTCTAGGTTAACATACTAGGAACTCACTAAATCAGTTTAAGTAACCTCTTTGTCATGGCCTGAGTAGCTAGAATCACATTTATAAAGGCAAATAGATGCTATTTGAAGTTTTCATCCATGTACCTTACTGCTCTTATTGCTGATGATCCTCTGATACCAAATTTCACCCTGCTGTGAACTCATGCCATTTACCAACATTCACAGAGACAGGTGACCTAAACAACCTGTGATGAATATCCCTCCACTCTGTTTATGTCAACACAAAAAAGCAATGACAATTCAAAGTTATGACTTTGGGTAGGTGATTTAGCCAGAAAGCAAGTTAAGGTACGGAAGGCCCTAAATACCTTCTATACTAATACTAAATACCTAGCCATTAAATTATTATTAAAGCTATCGTAGTATTTCAGTACTAAGTAAGACTGGACTGATTATAGGACACACACACACTGTTTTATTGCACATATTGCTGCTTTAAGAGCTAAATTAAGGATGACTGCTCTATTTATTAAAAACAAAACCAAGAACTTGTCTCAAATAACAGTGATAAAGGTTGGAAAATATTGCAAAGTAACTGAGTATGCTTCTTCTATTGCTCTAAAAGAAACTACCTTGGTGTCACCAACTTCATTGGTTAAAGTGTTTTCAAAGATGTGTAGCAAAATCTTGCTGAAAATGCTTTTAGACAGCAAGGGTTACCAGGTCACTCTAAAGTATCTTTCTGAGTTCCTTCTGTTTGTAAGAGCTTTTTCAGAGCAGATATAATGGGATTTTGAGTCAACTGGAAAATGGTAACGTGTAGCTGACTAATTCAGGGCATTTATACAGGTTACAAGTAATCTGGATATATCTTCAATAGAGCAAACCACGGTAGTCCTGGAAAACAGATTGACTCCCACACACCTGTGTATTTCTTACACTTACTGGGGTAATAATACAGTCCATACCTAGAAGGTGGAGGAAAGAATCAGCTTGTTCCACAGTTTATGCTACTGGGACTGTATCTGCAGCTGTAAAAAAGAGGCTTGGCTGTAAAAAACCAACTATATCAGTTAAAAGCAGTCAATACATACAGTAGCACATACTGCAGTACAGAATATAGTGAGTGTTTCTTCTTGCTGCAATTTTGCACATTTACTTGAGCCAGATAATAGAAGTTGATTTCACAAATGTCGTTTATCATTTGTCCTAGTGCTCCAAGCAAACATCCTTGAGGCTGAGCCACAGAAATACTCACTACCTGCTGGAGGTAGGAACTGGACAAAGTGAAGCTGAGTGTGCTGCCTCTGATGCCTTCTAACACACATATTTAACACTTCTACCTTAATCACTGAAAGACCACTGGGTCAAGGCTATACAAATAGATTCATATACTGTCATTACTGTTCTTTTAAACCATGAGGATGATTGAAACCATAACAGGCGTTCCAACAATGGTATGGAAACTTCCATGTGCATAACAGATGAATGGATAGAAGGCACACCAAAATCAGTTTGGGAGGCCCTCTAGTAGTGTACTCATGGCCCATCACCCTTCCTTGCCCATAGTGGACTGTGTTTTGTACATGCTCATGTGCCAGGTGGCATTCAGGGCTCAGAACAGGCCAGGAACCATTTCTAATAAATGGTTTAAATATGCCAAACCTATTTTGGAAGGCATAAGTTATTAAACATAAGAGCATGAGTCAAGCAGTTCCAATCAGCCTGAGGATTCAAGAGCTGTTCTTGGCCGTATTTACATTTATTTACTGATTTACATTTAGTCTGACAGTCCGGTGTGGGTGAAGGAGGAGATGGTATAGCACATAGGAGGCTATCAAATGAGTACCTCCTGTGAGCTCTGCCATGACCCTTTGAAAGAATTTGGTTGCCAGATCATTTCCTACAATTCTGGTAAGAACAGTGAGGGACTTGCCCCTCTGTGCCATAGTCCAGAGGTCATCACTTGGCACATTTTGAATCTCTGTAAGCTTTTTGTAATAAGCTGAACAACATTGGCATAAATAAAGGCATAGTGTAGATGTAGTTTCTGACTGATCTTCCTCATTGCCTTGTCAGGAGAGTTCACACCTAACATGTCTTCTCCAAGCAGATTAGTTGCAGTGCCATAGTCAAGTTTTCCTTCACATATCCAGTCCAGTGGTTCAAATTTCCACTCACAAATAACTCCCTCTACCCTGTAGATGTTTCTAATGACGAATGAATACTTTTCGTAGACACTTTCATCTTCAACAAGCACCTGACCAAATATAATCCGGAGAGGTAATGAGGAAAGATTCCCTATCTGCTTAGGTGGGAAGGTGCCAAAGCCCCACTTCTTTGCTACTGATTCAGTGTAATTTAGAAGACAATTTTTTTTCCAGTGATCCATATAGCAAGTTGATCTAGTCAAGCATATGAACTCTAGATGTAGGAGCCTGAGGCAAAAGTCATTACAAAAACAGCAAAAAGGAGCCTGACCTGCATTGCAGTGAAGACTCCAAGGCAAACTGCATGGACAGAAGTGCTCTGCAATTCTTTCTTCTTCCCAGCTAAGCGCTACTCTATGTTGCTTTCCCTTCTAGGCACAGAAAGCCAGTACAGGGTTAAAAGTGTTCCAAGACATGGAAAGATTTTCAGAGTTCCCCCAAAGTCAGTGGCAGAAGCATATTTATTCTGTGAGAGAAGTACCCGTTATACACCTGATCAGCCAAGGGTAAAGCAACAGCTTAAAGTAACAATGAGGTTCCCAAGGTTTCTGTAGAAGATACCTAAAAAGCTTAAAGCTACAGCTTTCTCACAACTTTCCTGAACCTGTATGAATTGCAATTGACATAATCATGGCAACTTCGAAAAAAATTGTGAGGATTTTCACAGGCAGGAAGGAAGGTATGATTATTTTTGACATGAGAGCTATCTCTCTGCCAAACTTAAAATACCTGCAGGGTGGTGCTGAAGAATTTCACAGAATAGACCTCAAAGTACTAACATGAGCAAAGTGGCACTTTTTTCCTAGGCTCATTTATTGAAGGAGCTGACTTATTTGGCTGAAATATTCTGGAATTCAGTCAGAGGCACAGGAAAGATACGAAGCATTTTGGCTTAAACTTGGTGCTTCAGAAAGGTATAAACAACTAAAATTAGTGTTGTATAATGAGAATGGAGGCTGTTTTCAAAGGTGTCTTCAGTGGTGCATACTGAGTGGTGCTGCTTGCACCACATGTAACAGACACACAGAGTTCTCACCCTGCTGCTTCTCTTTCCATTATTGCAGCAGGGAAAATGATCTTTCAGTAGAAATACCAGACTAGTGTAAAAGGTCATTAATGACCCATTCTACATAATATTCAGTTATGCTCCACTTAGTATTCCATTTTAATTAGGAGCTCAAGAAGCAACCAGGAAATAAGCATCATCTGAGAGCATTCCTAACATTATTCTCTAGGATATCTCCAAAACAGACCACAGTCCTCCCAACAGCCTAAGAGACAAGAAAATATTTGAGAAGTTAGAGGTATATATCAGTCTTTCCTGTATGCCAGCTGAAGCTAACACGATGTACATGCCACTATGACTCAGCAACACTAAACCTGCAATTTCCTCAGGCTTTGGGCATTTGACATTAGAATGACTCATTGTCCATATGGAGAGTCGAGGAGTCATTTGTACAACTGCACCAGAGTATCTGAAAAAGAATTTAGGGAAATAACTGTAGTTCCAAGGTGTTCTTTTTCTCATAACTTCTCTTACTTATTTCAGTAACCTCTCTGTGATTGTTTCAACAGTAAGATACAACTGCTGGTTGTGGCTCCACAACTCTTACAAAAACAGTATTGCATCTCTTCTTAGAAGTTCTTATGGCACTATCTTTCCACCAAATCTTTGATATTTGGCAATAATAAAACTACTAACACACAAATATGTTACTGGAGGGGGTCATCACTGAATTGTGGAGAAAGGGAGCTGAGCCATATCCTACAGGCCTGGGCCTTTTACATGCCTAGGAATGAGAAGCAGACCCCACTGCACTCGAAGAACAGCACCAGAGCAGCACCATGCTTCCTGGCACAACCATGCTGTGGGCTCAAGGACCTCCCAGCTCCAGGGGGGAGTTGAAATTAAAAACATGTGCTAAAACGAGCAAATCTCTCCACCAATGCTTTGAAAGGAGGCCACAGCTATCCATCCTCAATCAAGAAGTGCCACACAGAGCACAGATTTATTCCACAGAGGAACCACCGTTTGTTACTCTTTCTCCTTTGTAAGGGCATCTAAGCATTAGCACATGGACTAATATCCCCACAAAAAATAACAGACCCTTATTGTCCAAAGGTCACCTACATCAAGCTTTGACATCAGTGATGTGAAAAACAAGAGGGTTCAAATCTGATGGAGGTTCTTAAACTGTCACATAACAAAAGATTTCAGTCACCTTTTCAAACCAATAAAGTAACTAACTAAAAATCTGAAATGTGAATATAATATCACTTAAGTTGCAAGTTCTTTTGCTGTCATCTACGATTTCAGCCATACAACTATGGGACTGCAGCTGGTGTGTGACCATCCATTGGGGAATGCAGGCTGAAGAACTGAGCTCTGATGCTGGAAGATAGGAAACGTCAGATAAATGATTCCCTGGCAACATTTATTCTGTTCCTTGTGTAATTGTATTTCAATACAGTCTTTAATTATGTAATCATTCTTCCCCTTTTTTTTTTCCTCTAACTTTTAATGCAGAAAATTAATTCCCATGGTAGTTAAATTAAGGTCTCAGAGGCAACTCTTGGTTGTGGCAATCCCTAGTTTCTGTGCAGCTTGATCTTTCATCCTAAGCTATATTTTTCACAGGTTTGGTTTTTATTACATGTGAGTTTTTATAAAGAAATAACATCAAAGTTAGGTGAATTTTGAGTGTCTTTTACCACAGCTTTGCAGGTGGCTAGCAGAGGAACGTTTTGCTTTGTGTGCATCCCAGGCTTGAACAACAATACATGTGAAAAGTTTCAATGGTTCGTTGGTCTGTTTCGAGAAGAAAACTGTTTCTACTAAACACTTAAACTTGACAACTTTTCATGTGGGATATTGCATTGCACTGAAAATTCTGAAAAAAAAAAAAAGGGGGATACAAGCAGCTGAGCTGCAGTTCCCACAAGACATGAAAGTAACATTAAACATAAAATCCCCATTTTTTTAAACATAAAAGTCTGAGGTTGAAAATTGATGAGGTCGAGCTCACACCTGAAGCATTCAGCATTTCACTGAAAAGCCAATATGTTCTTCAAGGGAACAAAATCAATCCTCCTACTAATTCTGATTCCAAGTGGCAGTCTGCATTATGTGAAAATGTTACAAGGCAATGGCAGGACAGCAGAGAACAAATAAAACAAAATTCTCTTCTCAGTGTACTTTAACTTCCATGTGAATTTTAAGAGAAGAAACTGTTTTCTTACTTAGCCTGTGTCAGCTCCTTTCTTTGTAGTTTTAATGAACTTTTAGAGGTGGGATTACCTCCCTGAAGAACACTATGTTTCTGTCCCTGTTAGTCCATGTCTCTGAGTATTGGAAATACAACCTTTTTTTTTCTTGGCAAAGCAAGAAAATTTGATATTTGCTGTTTATGTTCAATGCCTGTTTAAAAGCATCTTTTCCAACACATCACTGATCAAAAAACCTGTAAGCTTTTTTGCATTGTCCTGAGGAAGTTCATTCATTCTGCTCTAGTCTATGGATAATACAATCCAGGTCTCAGGTTTGCACTTCATTGAGCTGTGTGACTCAGCTGGCATGGCTACTTTTATTTTGGTGTGTCCATACTTCAGCCTGTGCTTCTGGGTTTGCTGCAGTGTGTGTTTGGCTGCATTCAGGAAGATGTTCTTCATTTTGGCTTCTCTTTTCAGTCTCATAACTAAGCCTAAAGCGAGAACATAAAAGAAACCAAATACTCCAGGATTGTGATGAAAAACTAAGCTTTCTTAGATGTCATTAATCTGTGAACCTATTTAATCAGTCAAGGAGATTCGATGCTACCATGGAACCTGGGAAATATTTGAGACTTACAAAGTTTTATTATGACACAAACTTTTGGCTGATGGGCTTTTGTATGAAATTCTTTTACAAATATTTAGGAAATCAGATTTTTCAATGTACAGCCCTGAGAGTTTGTTATGGCTCACACCAGTTATCCCCTGCCTGGAGCTAATAAATAGCTGCAATAAAAAATTTAAAAGGCAATACTGTAGATTCTTACAGGAGTCTTCCTTTCCAAAAGCCCTTCAATCTACTGAAATGCCTTTTTCTCCACTAAAATCAGATGTTTTATCAGAAGTGGTTTCATATAGATTGCCTGTACTATCTCATTGCTGTATTAGTTTATGGGACAGGGAACCTACTGCACACAAGAGGCACCTCTAACCAATCTGTTCAAGAAAAGGCAATTAATAATGGCTTTTGCTTATCCTTATCAAATCCACTACTGTGCACTGAATACGACTCTTTCAGACAATCTCTGTTGCTCTGTGGAAACATTTCTTGAGAAAAACATTCTCTCTTTATGGTGTAGGTAAGGGTTATTCTGTTTTTATTATGGTTCTCAATTTTATTATTACGAAAATAAACATATGCATGAAAGCAGGATTTTTAGTATTTGAGAATTATTCAAAACACCACCAGTTTTTTTACATTAATGTAATGATTTTTGTATTTGAAGAGCAATAAAACATCTGTTAACTATCTACCATAATAGTACACCACAATTCTTTTTGTTCTTTTTCCATGAACATCATAAAGGTATATGTGACATTGCAGTAGACTGTCATGAAAAATACTATTGTAACACACATGTTTATGATAATTTTATATGGGAAATAACTGCGTGCCAGGAGATGAACTTTTACAAAACTGTTTCTAATAAAACTGAGGAAAAACCAGCAGAGTATAAAAACTTACTGACCTTTGCTGCCTTCAGACAATTGTTGTTTCCTGCAATCCTGCTTTGGAGTTTTAATGTCATGTGTAAGTGAATCCAGGGCTCAGGAATAGGGATCCTGCTTGTAGAAGATACCAAAGGAAAAAAAAATATTTTACTAACACACTTGTCCTCATTTTGTTGCACAAGTTGTTGCAGCCATTGCAAAACTGCCACAAAGAAAGAAGAATTTTTAGAAATTAATTATCTATGAGAATAAATCATATTGTTAGCTTTTAGTGAACAAAATATTATGAAAATACCTCCATCTTTTTTGTGCCTAACAAAGCATCAGACTGTTATTAATTTACAGAGGCACAGCACTGTAATCAAAGCCACTGTCCCTTTAATCTTTACTTTCTCATAATCAAGGCCTTGAACACAGTTTTTAATTTTCTAGTACAGTCTTCTTTTTATAAATACAGACTAACTGCTGTCAAGGATGAAAGAAGTACAGACCACATCATGTATCCTCATTATGATGCTTCCTATCCTCAATACGAGCATAACTTAACCACCTTAAAAAAGCCCCAATTATTGGTGCTTGAAATCCCCACAAAAAATGGATCGTATGTTACAAAATAGTGTTTTCTTTACATTGATCAGTACATCCTCTTACCTATAAAGCAAACATTTCATAATTCATGCTCTTTCCCTTTTCTTTACTATAAGATTTCCATGTAAAGAATTTCCACGTGATTTAAAGTATATTTTGGACTTTTCAAACAATTCCTCAAAAGCTTGCCAAACTCCAGCCCCCAAGCCAAGTTTTAGGGGTATCAAAGAGGATCTTCTAGTTAGTTCTTTCTTCCCCATAGGAATGCATAGAAGTACTTTGCTTCTATGTGCTTGAAAAACTAAATAACTAAAATAATTTTTGAAAAAACCTAAAACTTCTTCTTGTACTGGCCCTCTGAAATTCACCTGCCTAACAATTTTGCCTTTCAATTTTGAAGATAGATGATAGAATTAGTGGAGAAAAATAGTTCTTTTTTATGGAAAAATAACCCCAAAACCCAAACATATTTAGTTCAATGGGAAGGTAAAAGTTTTGGAGCACTGAAATATCTGTTTCTGGATGTTTTCATTGTTATGTAAATTAATCTTCTTGGCCTATCTCTGGTCAATGTACCTTCCTTAGAAAATCTTCTTCTGTTGGTGGTTTGCAGAGGTAATTTGCCTACCAAGTTTGCAGATCATGGCCAAGTCACCAAGTGGTGCTTTCCAGCTGATTAAGCTGTGGGACACTTTCCAGTGAGCAGGTCTGAAAGCACATGCTGACCCTATCTAAATCTTTAGCCAGCTGAAACCTGGGAACACCTCAGCTCCCTGCAGCCTCCACCTGAAGGCAACCTGGGCACCTGCTCCAGAATGTGGTCCCTCTCCACAGCAGCAGCACCCAGCCTGTGCTGTGGGTCCTCACAGGAAATGCTTCTTCCCCCTTTATCAGACATAACTGAAGCTTCTGCACACATATGAAGGAGGAAATTTGTTAAAAGAGCTTTTCATTACAAACACAAGTTCTGCAAAATCTGGAAGTTCAATTGAAAAATTATTTTTTAATGAAAAACACTGAAACATGACAATTCCCTTTATCATGAACATAAAGGTTTGCTACATAACGAAGTCTAACTATGTCTTCAAGAGCCTTGTGATCTAGAAGCTGTTATTACCCTTTGTCTCCTATGAAGCTTCCTGGACAGATAACATTTCCCACGATTTACTGGAAACATCCTTTACTATAGTGAAGAATGGCATTTTTTTATAAGAACACAGATTTCATCTGATGAGGTTTTAATTCTATTCCTCTCTTCCCCCCTTATTAGACCATATTTCTGAGGTGGAGGACTGGGACATCAAGGTCTGAAATTCATTCACACTTCACAAAGTCTTCAGGCGCTGTTGAGACTTTAAGAGAGATGAGTTGCAGATCGATGTACCTTCCCTAAAGTAAATTCACAGTATCAGTTGAGCACCCTGTCATCTTTAGAGCACCCAAAGTGGTGCTTTACCCATAACACTGGATAATAGAAACACTGGATAGTAGAAAGCATAAAACACATTTTCTATGACTTCCGCACACCACCCATTGGGAAGTCCTGGATCCATCAGCTCAGGCACCCACCTGGAAGTCCTGGATTACTTATAGATAACGGCCACACAATTCCCCCCCTTCAAAGAATCCAGAACCCAGGGGCCACAGAAAGCCAGCAGAATATTTTGACCTGAGTCTGAGGTCCAGAGGTTAAGAATAGTGATGATGGGCAGAGACCATTTGCTGGTTTTACTGCTTAGGAGGATTAACACAGAGAATGTTAAAATCCGTTAAAATGTATTAAATCTGGGCAGGCTGGATAGATGGGCTGAGACAAACAGTATGAGGTTCAACAAGACCAAGTACTGGGTCCTACACTTTGGCTACAACAATCCCAGGCAGCGCTACAGGCTGGGGACAAAATGGTTGTCAAGGGACCCAGTGGAAAAGAACCAGGGGATGCTGGTCAACAGCGGCTGAACATGAGCCAGCTGTGTCCAAGTGGCCAAGAAGGCCAATGGCACCCTGGCCTGTATCAGGAACAGTGTGGCCAGCAGGACCAGAGAAGTGACTGTCCCTCTGTACTCGGCACTGATGAGGTCACACCTCGAGTCCTGTGTCCAGTTCTGATCTCACTGCAGGCAAGGCACTGAGGTGCTAGAGCATGTCCAGAGAAGGGCAAGAGAGCTGGTGAAGGGTCTTGAGCTGAAGGAGCTGGAGGTGTTTAGTCTGGAAGAAAAGAGGCTTGGGGGGACCTTATAGCTCTCTACAACTGCCTGAAAGGAGGCTGTAGCCAAGTGGGGGTTGGCCTCTTCTCTCAGGCAACCAGCGACAGGACAAGAGGAAATGGTCTCAAGTTCCATCAGGGGAAGTTCAGGCTGAACATCAGGAGGAATTATTTCAAAGAAGGGGTTGTTAAACAACGGAATGGGCTGCCCGGGAGGTAGTGGAGTCACCATCCCTGCAGGTGTTCACAAAATGACTGGACACGGTACTTAGTGCCATAGCCTAATTGAAAATGTGGTGTTTGGTCAAAGGTTGGACGCCATGATCTTGGAGGTCTTTTCCAACCTAATTCTGTGAAATGCAACTCCTTTCACTCTTTAGTCAAATTTCTGTTAGTTCAGTAATATCCATTTATCTTCTTAATAGATGACTCGCATCCATGTCTGAATTTCCACATATCTCAGTCTGACTCATCACTGTTTAAGTTGGAATTGTTCTGTCTCACAGTTTTTGCAGCTACGCTGTTAGTCTTTGCTTACTCACATTAATAGCTTTGCCATGGACTCACGTCTCCCTCCTCAGTACCTTTCCAGCATCTGTGGGCAAAAGCCAATGTTTTCTGTCTGAGGCAGACTGGAAGACTTATTGCCTCCTCCATGAAAGAGGAATCTTTGCTCCTCATAAAAGCCAGTCACAGCTTTATCACTACTTGCTGCTGAGCGTACACTACAGCTGATCTAGAAAAGCCTTGGAAGGTGCTTGAGAATTAGAGCTGCTGGCAAGGCAAAGAAGTGGCAGTCACTCCCCACCGCCTCCAAGAATTCACATTCTGCAAGGGGGATTTTCCTCTCATTTAAGCCTGAAAACATTCCTGAGAGGAACAGTTTGTCCTCAAGTTGGCATAATGTTGCATTAAACATTTGCCACTTACTGTTCTGCAAGCTGTTAAGCTTCCTGTGAAAGCAGTAAGATACCACAGAAGCACTCTTTTGTAAACAGAGTCCTACATCATTTTATTGAAGCACTGTGGCAATACTTATCTGGGAACAAAACAAGGGGAAGTTGCATCACTCTGTGGGCTGCAAATGAGGCAAGGGGAATTATTAGCCTAAATTAACACAGAAAAACAAATTATATTCAGCCAGGAAGTGTTTTAGAAGGAAGAGCATGTATTAAGGAAATAAAAAAATTTAATGCTAATCTGTAGGATATACAGATTAAAAGATTGGAAGGATGTAATTTGAGCTTAGTCCTGACTTGCAGTTACAATGCAAAATAAAAAGAAGAATACCAATGAAAATTTCAATACACTCTGAAAAAGGCATAGAAATAAAGGAGAAAAACTTACTAAAAAGATTCTGGAGAACATTCCAAGTGGGCAAGAAGTCCCTTCTTTTCTACCCGTACCAGGACACCAGCATCATACTTGGCAACACGGGCCCCTTGCTTTGCTAAGGCCATTGCTATCCTTACTCAATAAACTGTAGAGCTTATTTGGAGTCTTGAATTATAACCCTGATTGCCATGTGCTTCACAAGCCCCCTACTGCTAACAATCCAATTACAACACAAAAATTAACAGATAAACACAGACGAACATCATCCAGTGAATCCATGTGGTACTTTCTAGCCTAGCATCTCCATAAAAATGGGAAAACATGCCGAAACATTCTTATTCCCCATGACAGATATTGGTTGACAAACACCTGTATTCTAACCACTACCATCTGCACTCTAAATGCATTTCTTGCAGGTTGCTGTTTTTCTGAGTGGATCTCAGTAAATGTAACACAATGAGAATCCTGTACTTGTATCTCTGCAAAAAGTGATCAGACTGAACCTGCTCAAGACGTGGCAAGTAAATAATGCAATAAACAGTTAAAGCACTGCACTACTTTACAGAAGACTAAATATGCCCAGAACTCTTTTTATACTGAAACTGGCGAGACCAATATGTCCAGAATGTCAGCACTAATGACCACTCTTTGTCTCCAAAACATCATAGACAGTTTTCAAACTGCCTAGAGGGAATAGTGTCTGTTCTGTACTAACTCCCAAGTAGTGCCCAAGAACTGCTAGGAGGAGTCTGAGCTGGTCCAGCCCAAACCAGGGACAAGGTTAATGACCTAGCACTACAGATGACTGAGTTTATTACACTGGAAGATTTAGAGTAAGAGACACCTCCCATGGCACTAACCTCAAGGAAGTCATGAGCAAGAATTAATCAGAAAACAATGGTGCTTTCAAGGATTTATTGCAAAAGTACATTAACTGGACTGCACCCTTGTACGTACCAGAGGCCAAAACCAGATCAATACTCCAGAAAGCAACCTCCTAAAGGAGCTCTTGTTCAGCAGAACACTGCTTGGAAGGGCAAACTCAGGACTGTAAGCTCAGAAACTATCTTCTTTTGTCTGTTTCTACAGCAAGGCAGTTGAGTGCTGCAGTGGGGAAGGCTGAGGAGGAAGACAAGGGCATCCCTATTTACAGACAAGATTGCACCAGAAGTGCCTGACTTACATAAGCAGTTTGTTCTGTTTGTGTAAGCAATCCAGCTAGACCACAAATACCATCCTGAGTGCTCAGGTGAAAAGTACTTGCAAGTCATTGTTCTGAGAAAATGCTCTGAAAAGCAGAGCCCAAGGCTGTGACATCAATTGCAGATCTCTGTATACCATGACTGGATGCTGGTGAGTCATGGCATGCATAAACCAGAAGCATTTGAGAAGCCCTTCATAACCAGGTCCAGTAAAATTTATTGATCTTAATTTGCAATTAACTCAGCGTAAATTGACATAATTGGGAGAATCTGACTCACAGCCTTTTTATAAGTGTATTTTTAAATCTCATTTATAAGATAAATGCATCTTCTGTTTCTGAAATGACATAAATATTACTTATTTTTTTTAAAAAGCTATGCTTCATTTCACCCAGTAAAGGAGCCAAACCCTAGTTTGTTAGTACTTGGTCTATGTCTGGCTGAGAAATGAATCAATACCCTTAAATCCTGGCCTAAATGAACTTTTGTGCAAAGTTGAGTCTCACAGCACAACTGAGGATTTACATCAACATGCTGACTCAGATCCTGCCTGGAGCCACAACTGGGTTTATGTTGCTATTAGAGAGACCAGAGTCTTTCATTGGCCCCCTTCCTCTTTCTTTTTTCATATAAAACCACCAACTCTGATTCTAATCTGGACTGCAGAGCAACTTCTCCTATGTCAAGGGAGCTGGCCTGGGGTGGAGGTGGATGGGGCTGCACCAAGCAGCAGAGGCAAGAGCAGGCGCTCGCACAGTAGCGTCAGGAGGTGTCACTAGGCAACGAAGGTAACCATGGATACCTGCATCCCCGGTGGCCAGCGGGCTTCTGAGATTAGTCATTCATCTGGAAAAACACTTCAAAAAAATAAATAAAAATTTATGCGTTACAACTCAACACTGTCTCTGCATAAATGTTGTTGTAATGACGAGATTCAGTTTAATAGAGCTTACTTTACTGGGACCTGGTGTTTGCTCCACCTCAGGACTCGGAGAGCTCTAGGTCATAGAATCATAGAGTCACAGAACAGTTTGGATTGGAAGAGACCCTAAGGGTCATCTAGTTCCATGCCCCTTGCCATGGGCATGGACAACTTCCACTAGACCAGGTTACTCAAAGCCCATCTAGCCTGGCTTTGAACTCTTCCAGGGATGGGGCACGGTCACTTGCTTTCAAACATTATGGGCTGCAGCATTAGTGACAGAACCAGATCTCTGGCCAAGGGTCACATGCTTTTAAATCCTTCATTAGGGAAATACCCTGAAGCTTTAAATGCTACAAGAAAAGCAGTAGAGCTCCTTTACATATAAATTGCCCAGTGAGATTGACTGTCCCTTCCCCAGAAGGCTGGCATTGGTGTTTGGTTGGAAGGTATGATTGCTTGCTGATTAATATCAAAGTTGCCAGTAATCATGTACCTACAACTAATGCTCTCGCATCTTTCACATGCCAGAGGTTTCCAATTAGCAAAGGCGGCTCAGAAAGAGCAGCATCCTGGAGGCCACAGCAGCAGGACAAAGAGCAGCCAAGGTCACCAACCACCTTCTTTTCACCTCTTGCAGGAATGTGGTTGTGTAAATACGCACGCATGATTTTAGCAAAGCCAGAAAACCTCCAAAATCCTTGGCAGTCTGTGGCCACTACACCCTGACCAAAATTCCCTCCCAGTTCCAAGCCTGAGAACCCATTCAATCCTACACTTATGTGCCTCACTGCACACATCACCTGCCATACTGGTATTACCAGTCTCTTTCCTACCACTCCTTTCACCTAATTCTGAACACTTGAGTCAATAAAATCAATCTGTAGTTAGCACAGGCATTCTCAGGAGCATGGATTTGTCCTTGTACAAGGGGTGTACTCAAAGTGATTAGCTCAGTCATTCCTGATAGGAATTATTGATTCCTGGGTGTTTGAGGGATGTTGATTAGAATTAGAGTTTATAGCAACAGCTCGTCTTACTCCATCAGAAGAAATTGTAAAAACATATCAAGGAGATCAGCTGCTTAATAAAAAGTAATCTTTCTTATAATTTGTGATATGCTGGCTATTTTAAATACGAATGTAAAGGAATAAGCAAACCAAACAATGATAATACACATGCTATATATATTACCTATCTTGCCTTAATTAAAGTAGTTTCCTTTGTTTACCATTGGAATGAGACAGGCCCTGTGACTTACTTTAATCTGCTTATTCAACTTCTTTATTAAAATCATGCTTTTCAGCTGTGATCACTAAGCCAAATAATACACAGTGTGAGCAAAAAAGCTTATGAAAATCTGTATAAACTATTTTGATCAGTCTTAACCAAAAGTTGAATTTGGCTTCAAACAATGAACCTTTTTTTCTATGAGGCCTTTTAGGAAATCCCACTGCAAAAATTCTTAAGCTTAAATGGTAGCTACTGAGGATACCATTTGCTTGCTGGAAACATTTAGAAAATTTGCTTTACTCTGCATTGTAGAAAAACAGAGAAAGGAGAAAAAAATTTTTTTACTCCGTTGTATATTTGCAATACTGACACAGTCATAAACTACACTTTGATCAGTCTTGTGGTTCAGCTTCAGTGATGTCGACTTCCGTGGACTAAAGCACTTGTAAGTAGCTCCATAATTTAACAGATTTTGCTTCATGAAGCCTAAATGTATACACACATCTATACAGTGTCCTTGCACTCTCACATGTACTTGAACAGTTGGCAGGGATTCTGATTTAGCAATCAGGAAAAGGCTTTTCTTCACTCAGAGATGTGAAGAAGGAACAAAGTGGTTGAAGCCCCAGAGACTGGGGCTTTGTAAAGGATGCATTGTGGGGAGAGAAAAGTTTTAACTAGATAATTAGGATTAATATATTTTGTTTTAAGGTAACAGCCATCTAAAAACAACCCAAAAAAAGACTGGAACAAGACACGCTATAATGGATGCATATTATCAAAACCTATTTGATTTAGTAGCTGGGCTACAAATCTCATCACAAATTTATTTTCACATGACTGCCCAGACTTTCTGCTTTAGCCTGGCTCAGAAATGCCTTGGCCTTTCTCATAGTGTTACTGAATTTCTTCTCCCAAACCCAGTCAAAAGCAGAGCCACATCAGACTGTAAAAAATGACAGAATAAATTTTTTACTAAGCAAAAAAATTCCCAAGCATTGATGCTTATGTGTTCCCTTAATCATCTGTGCCTTGAACTTGTTTGATTTTGGCCAGACAAGGCACAGGAAACACTGTATTTCACAAACTGTGCTGCCCAAATGAAGTTTCTCATTCCAAGCTTTAGGCTCCTTTTTCATGCACATTCTAATAGAGTATACATTCCTGGTGCAGACTTTAACAGACCTCCTCTCCTCTAACTGTTCATTTATTTGCATGAACCTTGGGGCTTAATTATCTTTGAAATGTCTACCACTTTGTCAAAGGTAGTAGAAATCAGACAGAACTTTCCAGTTATTAGGGAGGATTAAAAAAAATCACCATTTATGCAGAATTACCTCAGCATATGCACTTGTATAAACCACATTCTTTTTTGATAAACAGACAAAAAATCCAAACTTAAAAAAAAATTAGAATTGTGAATTCCAAGATTGTTTAACTGCATTAATCTGAAGGTTGCTACATAAGACTGCACTGTCTGCACTGTAAAAGATGCAGATCTGTACTTAAAATGCAAGGATTTCTGGACCTTATGACCTGGACCTGCCCATAGGAATCTACAAAATTTTTATTTAAATCTGGCTTTGACTTCTTTGTGCCATTATCACCTGGGAAGGTTTTGAAGACTGATTCTTGGTTCAGATTCCCCAGTGACAGCTATTAATCTCTTCATATCTAAACCATCTCTTAAAGGATGGAAAGCTTTTTTCTCCCATCTTCTCTTCATTATTATCTATTCACAGAAGTGTTGGAGTTGGTTCTGAATGCTAAGGAGGAGCACCTCTTAACTTGCTAATGAGGACAAACACAACATCAGTACAACAGTGACTAGCTTTAGAAGAATTTTCTGAGGTGATAAAACTGGTTCTTTACACAAAAAGGTGCTGAATTTTCCCAAAGGGGAAAAGGTTGTGTATGTTTCTTGTGCCTCTCTGCAATATTTATTTTTGAACACAGTGTTGGAGCATAGAGTTCATACAATGTGATCAAGTGAGTGCTTTTACATTTCAAACTGCATTAAATGGATTGTGTTTCACCCCTGCTGAGCTTGTGGCTGAGCACAAAATAGATTTCTCCCCAGGAGAATGCCTGAAATTGTCTGTTTTTCTTAATAATTTATTTCACTACTTAATGTCCTTCAATTTAACAGGCCAGTATCTGTAATAAACTGCATTATTAACATCTGTTTTCACAACATTTTCCCCATGGGCTTCAGTGAAGTCCAACACTATGGCACTTTGTCTGTGAAATACAACAGCTCATGGACAAATCCAAGCACGCTTGAGTCAGGGTGGCCAAAATCAATCCCACCCACCTACAATCTGGACTTTGAGGCTGAATGTGCCTGGACCAGAAGTGAGCTCTCATGCTGCTGAGATTCCTTCACCTGCAAGCAATATGACAGCTGCTGGACACACACAGGACCCTCAGGCCTTGTCTATACCAGATTTGTCCACATTTGGTGCCTTACAGTGTGCAGTAGCCTGGGAGGGCAAACACGAGGTCACACAAGTCAGCAGCCTTTTCTAGACAGTGTTTTCCTAGTTCCTGATCTGAGCTCTGCAATACCCATTTAAGAGACATGGGATAGAAAGCACAAATAGTATTGGGAATACATATTTCTTCATTTTACGTGAGTTTTTCTTCTCCTGGGTCCATGAATTTGTTGCAGTCTTTTTGGCATAGTGGTGCAACTTCATCTGCACTGTTGATTATCTGGCAGCCTGGTGCTTCCCCAGACTCCGAGACAAGGAAGATGTGGTTTCAGCATCTCCCAGAATAAAGGTGATGGCCAAGGTCTTGCATTTCTTAGGCAAGTGCTCTAATTCCCTAGCTGTTGAATAAAAGCAGGGACTTCTTCAAATGCAACTCAGGGCTGAAAACCCCAAGGTGATGTATCTGCCTGCAATGAGTCCCCCCATGACAGAGTTTCAGCCACTGAACAAAGTGTAGTGTAGATGACCAGGCTGTGCTTAGTGTCCATCTTGCTGATAATAGTTTTTAGATCTTAGGAAGCCTCTAACTTTTCTTCAGAGGTGAAAAGCAACTCTGGCTCACCTAACAAACACAATGGAAAATTGCCAGAGCTTGGCTCCTCAGTAATTGGCCTGCCATAGTGGCAAAGTAATAACCTCCCATCTAAGATATTTAGAAACACTATGATGTGGCAACAACTCAAGAATGGTCTTTTCTGTCCACTCTAAAGTATTCTAAAACACCAGTCAATTCTCAATTATACTACAGGGAAAAAAAAAAAACCAAAACCAAGGTAGAAAAAATTTGTCCGCTTTGTTGATTGATTAGAGTTTTGTAGTTTTTTTTTTTGAGGCTTAACTTGTGTAGGTTGCTGACCTTGGCAGGAATGCGAATGGCATCTTGTAGGAGTGCCATCTGACTTACTTAGCTCTGATCTTTTCTTTCTATGTGAAATGCCAAACAAACCCAAGAACTAAGTCAAAGATTGACCCTTATGAGAATTCACTGCATAAGGGTTAGCTAACTTTCTGAAATTCTTTTTTCTGTGCAATTCACTTTCAACTTCTATATTCACTAAAAATAATACAGCTGCATCATCACAAATATTACCTGACCATGGTAGCACATACCATCTTTGACATCTGTAAGGCTGCAAACTAAAGTGTTGTATGATACCTTGTATCAACATAAAGTGTTAATGTAATTTTAAGAAATCTTAGAATCATAGAATCATTAAAGTGGGGAAAGACCTCCAAGATCATCAAGTCCAACCTTTGGCCAAACACCACCTTGTCAAGTAAACCATAGCACTAAGTGCCATGCCCAGTTATTTCTTGAACACCCCATGGGATGGTGTCCACTTCCTCGGGCAGCCTGTTCCACCATTTGTGATCATCCTTAGTGAAGAATTTCTTCCTGATGGACAACCCAGATTCCCCGGGCACAGCTTGAGGCCATTTTCTCTTGTCCTGTCGCTGGCTGCCTGGGAGAAGAGGCTGACCCTCACCTGGCTACAGCCTCCTTTCAGGCAGTTGTAGAGAACAGAAAGGTCTCCCCTGAGCCTCCTCTACTCCAGCTCCCTCAACTTCTCCTCAAAGGACTTGTGCTCCATTGCCCTTCTCTGGACATGCCCCAGCCCCTCAGTGTCTTTCTTGCAGTGAGAGGCCCAGAACTGGACACAGCACTCGAGGTGTGGCCTCACCAGTGCTGGTGCCAAACAGAGGGGGACAATCTCTTCTCTGGTCCTGCTGGCCACACTGTTGCTGATACAGGCCAGGGTGCCACTGGCCTTCTTGGCACTTTGGCACACACCGGATCATGTTCAGCTGCTATTGACCAGCACCCAGGGCTTTTCTGCTGGACAGCTTTCCAGCCACTCTGCCCCCCAGCCTGCAGTGCTGCTGTTGTGACACAAGTGCATGACCCAGTACTTGGTCTTATTGAACCTCATACCATTGGTCTTGGTACATCGACCCAGTCTGTCCAGATCCCACTGCAGATGATAAACCAGATTAAATTTTCATTGGTGAAATGTATGGAAGATTTAATATCAGCCCTTATATTTTATTCTTTATAAACATGAGTGGAACACAATAGAGACAAGCAAATAATCTTCTTTTGTATGTTAAAGCATCAGGTATGTATTTATACATATCAAGTATTCATAGACACATAACAAAAAAAGAGGTTAAAATGTTCTTTCCCCATCTAGCCATCTTAAATTAGGAGTCAGGGTCATATATTTCACCAGAGATGGGATATTGAGAAATCTGGAGGATGAGCAACTGTCAGTTGAAATTTACTCAAATCAAATTGCAAGATAACTGTTGTTTAATATTATTTTCTGATGTAGCTTATTTTCTGCTTGACACATCGTTAAGCTGTAAATTCAGAACTGTTCTTAGTGAGAGTCTGAAAGCACAGATTACTCATCACCACCTAATTTGCTATTGATCTCAGGAAAGTACATTTGTATTCCACTACATTTACACCACATCTGAAACATACATATTGTAGTTTAGGTCACAAAGTACATGACAGTGAAAAGTTAGCATCATAAATGTAATGAATTAGACAGCAGTGATCTTTTGTTAGATGGTTGAAAACATTGGCAGTCCCAGGCTGGTCATCTGTCTGCCTGCCTGTCTGTAAGAGGCTGTTGGCAAAACCTGTGACTAATCCCCAGTTGACTCCAGGCAAAGGTGTTTGGGCTGGTATCACCTCTGTCACAGGCTATCTTGTCAGTCTTGTCTGAAAGTAGATTAGAAATTGAATGCACAAGTGTTTTGGCAGCCACGTCATAAAAAACTAGAAAGCACATTTGGGACCATTAACGGCTTCAGCTGAGACGGGTTCAGAAGAGACATTTTCCCACAGCCTGATTGATGCCTTTCATCTAATTTATGTTCCTCATCCAAAGAGTCTGAGAGTTGTATTGGAATGTGTTTTGAGTACCTTTCTGAGGCCAGAAAATAAAACTTCCTTTTTTTTTTTTTATCTAAACAATCGTCTCCCTTTCCTGTAAGTTTTCTAAATAATTTTTCTTGCTTTTTTAAAGCAAATGGGACCACATGTGGTCATATTCATGGGCTCTGACAGTATATGGCACAAGGAACTTCCCTTTCAGGAATTAAATAGTGGTGCAAAGTCGGGGTATCGCTTTCTAAGTCACCTGCACACACATGACCCCATCAGGCACGGTGCACTCCAGGGTTTATGGCAGAACAAAGCAGCCAGAGCTACTGACGCAGAAACGGATTAGCAAAAAGCAAAACAGTGCTGAAGAAACACCACTGTTTCTGGTGGTCAAAGAAATTACTTTAGAGCAGCTTTTCTCATCTTCCAGACCTGAATATTGAACTGCTTATAAATGCTTCTGCCATAGCCACATCCCTGGACAGCATACACTGAGCTCTGCAGAACACTACTCATTTTACTACAGTTTTTATTACTTTTTTCCTTTCAAATAAAGGAGGAATTTTTTTTTTCATCTAATGTTTCAACATGACAGATTATGCAAAGCAAAGAATTAGTCAATAAAAAACGGCATTTAAACATTCTGTGAATAAAACATGCCGACTTTATTTTTTTTTATTTTTTCAAACTATCAGAAGACTATAATCTCTGCAAGTTTGCTTTTTTTAATTTGCAATTCTGGCAAAAATTTCCCCTTGAAATTACCAATTCTAGCTACAGAGACGAAACCTGTGCTCAGGCACATTGAGGCACAGCCAGGGGTGGCCCCAGCATGGGGAGCACCCATCAGTAGGACACAGCCCCATGGGAGCTGGGAGCAGGGCTGGGAACAGCCACAGCCAAGAACGGGATGTGCCAGGCCCAGGGGCCACCCAGGGTGCTCAGCCAGGAGCAGACAGGCTCAGAGAGGCATCCCAGGGGTCCCTCCAGGACACCAGCCACCGACAGCAGAGGGCTAAGGTCCATTCAGGAGACAGGCACACCTACACCACAGCTCAGGCTTCAGGACAGGAATAAAGGGCAGGGATCCCTGGGGAAAAGGGTGAGGGTCCCAGGGAAGGCTCACCAGAGCCATTAAAGTCAATTCATGCTCTCAAGGCCCTGAAATGTCTCACCATGAAGCAGCAGCAACACTTATTACAAGTCTTTCTTTATTGCAGCTTTCCTACAAGTCAAAAAAAATCAGTCCAAGGGCTATACCAGTATCAGTGCTATCAAAAACATTTCTTACAAGTCTGACAGTAGAAAGTTTTATCTGATATTACATTTCATCTGTCTTGAAAACCTTCTAAATGACTATTCTATATCTTAGTACTATATATATATATATCTGTCTATATATATCTCAACACTAGACATAATTTCTTATCTTGCCATGTATTAACTTATTATCTATCCCTTACAGGTGTTTCAGTTAAGGTCTATGCTGCTGGTGCTGTACAAGTATAAAATACAAAGCCATTTTTTACCTCAGCAGAAGTTAGTTTCTGCCCACAGTAAACATAGCACAAGGCACTGTAATAAATACAGTATAATAAATACAGTAAGTTGTAGGAAAAAATGGAAAGACAAAGGAAGTCTGATTGGATGTTAACAAAAGGCAGCAAAATAAACCTGCATAATTTTGGTTTAATTCATCAGCTGAGAATCATACCTAATTGTCAGAAACCCCCTTTGGATGTTTACCATCAGTGATATTTCTGGAACACTGTTTCAGCTCAGTGTAAAATCCAATTCACACAATTATTGTTTTATTTCTTTTCCATCAAACATTTTCTAGTAATAAGAATTCCTGGCACTACATTTAAAACAAAACTATTTTCTTGATTGCCCTAGGATCTGACCTGGCATTACTCAATGTCCCCTCTGCTTACTGGCTAAGGCTAATGTCTTGCAATAATGGAAAATGTATACAGGTCTGCTATTTCTGAAGAGAAGCAGCCAAGGAATGTGAGCAGATACTCTGCTCTTTTGAGATGAACTGGGAACACAGATGTCTCTGAGATACTCTCAAATTCTGTGAATTTGGGGGAGAAAATACATATTAGTCACAAACCTTTAACATTTACAGAAGATTTACAGAATAATTTGTTGCTCATACCACTGCCCACAGTGGGCTGAAAGCAGATAGAAATTATCCTTTCCTGGGATTTGCAGATCTTTTAGACATAGTATACCATCAGCCCCACAATAACTTGAAAGATAGCAATTATTATAAAGAATATAAATAAAATAATTAATAAAAATAAATTCCCTGAAATCTGAAATGGGAAAATTCTGACTATTTTTGTTGAGACCTTTACTTACTTTATGTTCCTGTGTTCCTATATGTGTTGGCCTTATCCACAGGCTAAGTGGGTCTGATCTATCCATAGCATCTGTACCTGACTGAAGGGAAGGGAGCTTACAGCACTGCTTCTCCCAGCAGGAGGAAAATTCCAGGCAAAAACAAGGCTTTTGGACCCTTAATACCTTAGGCTCTATTATAGTTACTTTTGGCAGGAGGAAGATAAAGTGTAGTTTAAATCTTGGGATTTACTGGTCCCAGAAATAAATATAAGGAGGTCAAAGACATAGCTCTACAGAGTCCAGGCCAGCACAGCCATAGATGTCAGATGATATTTAAGAAACCAGGTATCCCTAAAGTCAGCTTGTATACTCCAAAAATATCAGTAACAAGTACAAGGGCAAAAGTTACTCAGTTTTAGATTCAAACTATTGCACTGAACTGCTGAGCTGCTTGTGCATGTAATTGGGTTAGAAAATATTCCACTGTACAAACTTCTGGAATTCTGTATGCTTTTCTGAGAGAACAATAAAAGTGAATACTTACAGGTCTTCAACTTCTTTTCGTGGTGTGAATCAAGCATACTGTTGTTCCCTGTTTTGCTTCTGAATGCAATATACACATCTACTTGCTGCCTGTCCAAACCCTGGGCAAGGCAGCCTGGCAGCCCGTGCTAAAGGAGAGGCAAACAAAACTCCATGGTGCAGGGCCAGGGACTTCAGCCTTTCTTAAATGAACATGGCTTGTCTCAAGGGAAGAATGAATTGTGGCTGCATTTTTTCGAATCAGCTAACACTTACAGAAACTGCATTGAAAGTCAAGAAATTAAACTGAATTATTATAATTATTTTATAGTTTTTCTCAAAGAAATAGCTCTTCCCTGTAATCATCATGCAAATAACAATACAATGGATTGCTGCAAGATAGAACAATAATTGCGTCTAATAGGAGGTTCAGCTGGTTTTCTAAATGTGGGTTTTTACATATGAACTCAAAATCTACACCTGACATACCACAAAGTTTTCAGCAAATTATGATAGTGTTTCTTTATCCTCTTAATAACTTTTTTCCTCTTATTTCTTTACTGTCATTTCAGGGAGAGCCATGTGTACATGCAGTGTTTATTAAAATGGAATCTATAGTTTTTCCTTAGTTTGGGTTGCTCTTCACAGATATGCAAAGGACTACAGATTGATAAATCAAAAAAAGCTGTGAATTCTGAAAGTTTAATAAATTTTTGTGTGAATTATGATTCAATTAAGTTTCACTGAAAGTATAAAATTTAGTCTTTCCCTTACACTTTACTCTTCGTAAGTAAGTATGTCTTTCAAACAGGTAGCTGAAACAATATCTCATGACTGCAATCTCTACACATTCTCATCTATACTGATAGAAAAAGGAAGATTCTGTGCTTACTGGCTGGGAATGTTCAGGGAATAAGGCTTGAACACAAAACTGGTAGAATTTCCAAATGGCAATTTTCTGATTGTCAAACACAGTGACTAGAAAAACATTGGATGCAGATCAAAGAAAGCACTTTAGCTTACAAATTTTTTTTTAGCTTTATTTGCGAAGTATCAGAACATTAAATAGGTTTGAATAAATTAGGATTACTCTGGTAAGAGAAACAGACTACATTTGTCAGAGACCTTATTTAACAAGGATGCCTCTCTGTCAGCAAGTCCTTATCTGTGGAAAAAGCTAACAAATGCCCCTCATGAATGTTTATTTTACTATTCTAATCTCAAAATTCAGTGTTGAAGTCCACAATTCCACTCTATTCCTGCAATGAGTTTCTATCTTGCATAATGACTTTGAACTATATATGACCAAACTTAGGTGCATAACTGAAGTCCAAGAGGTAAAACACCACCATAGTGAGACTCCATAAGTTAAATAGGGTTAATAAATAAAGAAGTATCTAAACTCAAAAATATTACTTTTATGTTGAATGGTAGTTTAAGAAGCAGTGCAACTTTACTACATATTTCTATTCAGGTATGTTTTCTTCTATAGATAGTATTGAATTTCAGCCCCTTGAAACCCTAATTTTTTATTTATATATATTTTAGCACACTACACATTTAAGAAAACGCCAATTACTGATATTTGCTTTGTACTTCTAAGACGCAATTTCTTATGGATTAATCTCCAATTCCCATTCCCCAACTAAACCTTCCTTGAGTTTGATATTTTTCACCCAAGCATTTCTACTCATAAATAGCTGATACCTGACAGACAATGCACAATACACTGGCATATTTTTCTAGACAAAGAAAATTCAGTCTCCAAGATAAAGATGGGTCATAGTAAATTTTGTCTATTGCTCAGAGATTAAATTCTGTCTTATTTCCAATTAAGAATGACTATCAGGCAGTAAAATGGCAAAAGAAAACCACCCCAAAAACAACTGTTAGAAGGTTTGGCAAGATTTCATCTGCCTGTTTGATTAAATTTAAGTTCTCCTTAACTTGCCAAGTTTCACACAGTGAAATCAAGATACATTTGGTACCTATTTCCTGTAGTTAAGACCATATACATGCACAATTTGTGATATCTCTGCTTGTCTGTTATCCCACAATCCCAAATGGACTACTTTTATTAATGTGTACCAGTATGTCTACCCCATAAGGTTGAAGAGCAATAAAAGACATCAAGAGAGGTCTACAGGAGAAAAAAGTATCTCTGTTGGATAAACAAAATATCTTGTGGAGCCAAGAATATAAAATATAGAAGCTGTAGTTCTGGTGTCCAAGAAAATGGGAAGGGATTAATCAGAATCTCAATCAGCCTAGCTTTCCATAAGTTTGCAGAGCCCTTTTTTAGGATAGCTTTCTACGAAGCTGATCAATCTTAGGAAACTACTTCTGTCAATAATCAAGACATTTTAGTTGCAGTGAAGCACATATTGACATTTTTCTCTGGTTACAGTGATAGCCAAGTCCTCTAAATTGGTAGTTACTGCAAATCTCTAGACACTTCCTATCTGAATAGTGATTTTAAAAAAATACATTTCCCATCTTTCATCCTCCCATGTTAATCACCTACAGGGTTGCTTAGCCCACTGAACCACAGACAGGTGATCAGCTGAATACATTGCTTGGAGATACTCAAAAACCAGCTTCCTGCTGCTTCCTTGAGCTTTTCTTCATGACAGATTAGAGACTGGCTGGTGTAAAGTCAGGACTTTTTGGAAGTGTAAGCATGGCTGAGTTCTACCCCCAGTCTAGAACTATAAATTATTTCTATCATCATGAACAATAATTATCTTAAGGAATCAGTATTTAATCTCCTCAATGAATTTAGATTTTCAAGAAGCTTTTGAAAAGAATCTGTCACAAAGGCTCTTTTAAAAAGGTTCAGTGTCAAGAGAGGAAGAAGGAAATTCCTCTCACGGTAACTGATCAGAGAACAATCAACTCATATTAGAAAGAAAGGGTAGATTTTTCACAAAGAAGGAAGGCACCAGCAGAGTCCCTCAGGTATCTGTGTTTAGACATATGATACTAAACATATTCTTAAATGATCTGGTTAAGAAATAAAAAGTGAGGGAAAAAAGCTCCAAATGGAACAAAATTAATTACAAGGATCAGCACTGGAAATGACAAGGACAAGTTGCAGAATGGTCTTACATGCCCCCTTATCTGTGTGATAGAGGGGCAATTAAATTCATTATGCATTAAAGCAAATCCATACCTACCATTGTGAAGGGAAACAAACCATAAGGTGACAAACTTAAACTTATTAATACTAGACTTCAAATGACCATGAGGAAGGTGTTCCTGGAAGTAGATCTTTTGGAAAGTTCTCTGAAAACATATTTTCAACGTTAAGAAATTATCAAAGCTGAAAATAGAATATCAACAACTATTATGAAACCAGTAAAGAATCAAATGGAAAAAAGGTACTGTGATTCTACCCCAAAGAGACTTAGTAAAATCAGAAAATAAGTATAATTGGGGATTTAGAATTAAATAAACTAAGACTTACGGGGGAAAAAACGGGGAAATTGGTGAGAATTATGAAAAAAAAAGGAGGCAATTAGAGAGAAGTATATAGAAACTGTTAAAGGCATAAGAGAGGGTGAATAGGGAATAACTGTTGACTGTTTCCCATAACATAAAGACAAAGTGGAACACAATGAAATTACCAGGCAACTGGTTTAGAACAAAACGAAGTATCTTTTCATGTGACACATAATAAAACTGTAACACTCATTGCTATAGGATGTTGTGGATGCCAGAAAAATAAATAGGCTCAAAAAGCAATTAGACAAAATTAATGGACCAATTAATGCAAGATAACCGTTCTGAAAGTCCCAAAGCCTCAGACTGGTGAAACTTATAACCATGGGAAAAAATAATTATGTCCTTGCCTTTCCCAAAATATCTACTAGTAGCCATTGTCAGAGACAGACCCATGAGCTAGACACATTAGACATGTTAGACAGATCTAACAAAGTTGTTCTTTGACACAAGAATTCAACTCTTTTTTTGGTTGGAAGTATGAACTTCACTCCTATTCTAAAGTGAGCATTTTTTTTAAAAAAAGTCACAGTTAGACTTTCTGTTAGGGGCTGGATTGTGGTTGGATAGTGGTTGCAAGTTAGTGATGAAATTTCTGGTTTGATGCTGTCTCAAGTCTGGCAATGAGTAGAAGCTTTTGTCATTTGATGGCTGATTTGTATGATGGGGTCAGTCTGATTCCCAGAGATGAGATGATTCCATCCAAAAACCATACTCACAAATAAAAGTCTGAATGAAAAGCCCAATAGTTCAGTATATTTCAGCCCTCTTTATTAGCAAGACACATGGATTGGGGTACATCACGAGGCTTGTGCTGACAACCTTGTGTGTAAGGCTGGCACAGGCAATCTTGTATGCAAGATCTCAGGATGTGCTTCTGTAAACCCTCAGTAATGTAACAGAAGAGTAATTTTCCAAAATTTATTGATACTATTCAGGATTATTCCCTCACCTACCAGTTTTCAGGACTGGGGCCCTTGTCTAATTTTAAGTAGTGTAGGGAATGAAAAATTCAGACCACTTCTCCTTTCCCTGGAAGATCTCCAATCTAGACCATAGCAAGTGACAAGATAGGTATTAGTGGAGGGAGTATGAATGGAGCTCATGTTAATAGACTTCATTACTTTCAGTGATGAGGCTGAACTGGAGTTTTGCCTATTCTTTTAGTATGTGCTTTCCTAATAGATAAGAAGGCATTGTGCTGTTGAATAGCCAAGGGAAGGTGATGGGGTAGGCAGGAAAATGAAAAAGAAGCAGAGATTCTTTCACATTTTTGTTACTAGTGCTTAGTTTATACAATGCCTCTTGAACATAGTGAAGGATTTAGAAACTATTGAAAACCAATCATAGAATCACAGAATCATAGAATATGATGAGATAGAAGAAACCCACAAGGATCATTGAATCCTGGCCCAGCACCATCCCCAAGAGACACACCACGTGCCTGAGAGCATTGTCCAAACACTTCTTTAACTCTGTCAGGCTGGTTCTGTGACCACTTCCCTGGGGAGCCTGTTCCAGTGCCCAACCACCCTCTGGGTGAGCAACCTTCTTCTAGTATCTGACTTAAATCTCCCCTGACACAACTTCAGACCATTCCCTTGGGTCCTGTCAGTGGTCACTACCTTTGGACGCCCTCTAATAGTTTAACATCTTTCTTATATTGCAGTGACCAAAACTGCACACATTACTCAAGGTGAGGCCACACAGAAAAGACAGTACTACTGAGGTTTCTTGCTAATAATAAACATTTTGTTTTTCCCAAGCTGTGTAACTCTGCTTTATTTTTCTGTATCTTTTTCATTAGAGCGTGCTTATTCCTTGACTATTGTGAGAAATTTAAGTATGGTAATAATTATTTTGCAGAATATAATTGTTTTTCATCAACGTTGTTAAATAGTCTTGCTTGGAAGACGGGCAGATTGCAGGACGTGTGGATTCTGAGGTGTATTGTGCTCTGCAGAAACCATCACTAGCAGTTCAGATAACAGATGATAAACCAGATACAGACACAGAAGGGATTTTAGGTAGACCAAGCTTAGATAGTTTCAACACTGACAAATCCATACCTACGAGGTTCCATGAGAACAGAACAAATAAGGCTGTTTAATAACAGTTTAGCAAGTTTTAGTTGTTAAATATATTGGGAAGAGACAATCTCGGTATCCGTTAAATTCCAGATAGTCTGAGATGTGACTGAGCTGCTTTCTGCCAGTTTGTGCTTACTTCACAGCATCTTTGTAATTCAGGCACCAGATAGTTGTAAATTTGTCAACAATGTCAAATCTTTACTTACTGCTGAGATGGGGCTATGAAATCTGAGGTCCAGAAGAACAGGCAGTAGTGGGAGGATGGCAGGAACTGCTTGCACAGACATGGTACAGGGAATTACATTTCACAGTGATCAGCATCTGAAAGACATCAGCAAGCAGCTAATTGTCTATAAATGACTGTATTTACCAGTTCAGCAGGGCAAATTCTAACCTAATTATACTTAAATTCAATAGCCTGCTACACAATCAGACAGACTACAAATTATTTCTTTTAAAATTACAGCTTTCTCACAACAAAAGCAAATGAGAGAAAATAATGTTTTTATTTGTAGTGTTTGTACATTGATGGATTTCTGAGGTTTAGATTTACTCAAATGCCACTTAACACTTCTGCGCTCAAACAGAAATGGATTGATTTAGCTGAAATCTTGTAAGAGGTTCTCACTCCAGCTATACCTTTCTGCCCTCTCAGGAGATAACTGTTTACTTTACACAAAGTTGCAAGACCAGCATACCACTAAATATTTTGAACATATTTTCTTAATACAGCTGTTTTTCTAGTTTTGCTTTTACATAGAACTGAAGTGCATCTGCAAAAGGGGTTAATTCCGTTATGTGAATTTTTGGTAGGCTGATACATCTATAAAATAGGAAATAACATATTTAAATCCCATTTCATATTCTCTCTAAGGATATGAACACATCATTTTCTGTCATACTTCTGTCTTGAACCTTCCCCATTGGTCAGAAATGAGCTTGTTCATCAGTTTTATATTTCTATCCTCATGTGTCTTCTATATCTTGCGAGGCACACAAAGAAACCATTTAAGTTTGTAAATACCATGGAAGTGTTTCTGCTTGTAGTTTGGCCACACTTTATTGTCTTTGCCATGCAATAATTGCTTATTCAAACTCTTTGCAACGATGTTTCCCAGTCCCTAAGCAAAGGAGTAAGGCAACCATCTTTCCTTCCATTTTTTTCAAAACAGGTTTTAACACTGAGTTTTTTGCAATTACAACCTGTTGGAAACATCAGAGTTTATGAGACATGAAATACTTCACTGGCAAAGCAGGTCTACACCAAACATTTTGATAAACTGCTAATAAATGCATTCTGATAAACGTAACCTTACATCCTGAGTAGACAGTAAATATAGTAAGATATAGCTGCACATTGGTGTCTTTCAGATGCTGATACCTCACCTGGAACACCTTCCTCTAAACAAGTTCCTTGCCTAGGCACAACTGGATCAGGCAAACCACAACAGTTCCCTGAAAGCTGAATAGCATAAGCTCTGAGATACAGGGCTGGTCTAATGGAATTACATACTTCTGCTGATGCTTTTTATCTGCATCCCCTGTGAGATATTAAAGCTGTATTCAGGGTAGTAACTCAGTGCTCTTAAGTCTGACGCCCTGAGTGCAGAGGAGGATTAAATGAATGTTTGAAGCTGTTACTGACTTTAGCTGTTTGCCTCACACTTTCTTTGAAGGACCACCACAGACACCTGATGACGTCAGGAAAGAAAGGGCATTTTAAAGGTTTGCAGCAAACCCTATCAAATCTTCCAGATTATATGAAAATGGTTTCATCCTTTCTGGGGATGGTGACCTTGTTTCTGAATTTTTTAACGGCTTTTCTGAAGGGCACACAACCATCCCCTAATGTGTAAGGCTATTTGCTACAGCTGAAACCAAGGAAAATTAACTTCAGTGTCCATAGGGAGCTCTACAGCTAGCCCAGGTGTGCAGTACTGTTGTTCCTCCTCCATGAGTATGCAAGGGGTATCAGGCTCTATGTGCTTTAGCTCCTAACTTTTTCCATTTTATGGGCACACAGCTGGGCTCTGGGTGTTCTGCAAACACGGACGTCTTATAGGTTGGATTTAAAACCCACTCTGCCTCAAGAGATATAATTATGAAGCTGTCACTTTGAAGCCCTGCCCAGAATCCTACCTCAGGTTCCATTTCATCTCTGCAACTGTGGCTTGTCTGTACAAAGACCATATATCAATGTCCCTGTCACATCACAGCCACTCAATGACTGATTTCACAGATTGAACACAGTGTTTCCTTCATGTGCAGGCACCAAGCTTGTTCAAACAAATCATCACTCTCTTCCACTTGACCTATCCTATCATCTCTTCAAATTTCTCTCCCCAAGCAGAATCAGTTAATCTCCAGGGAGCAATAACCCCCTCCTTGCAGAAGGATTTCTAGCAGAAAGAAACCTATTACCAATCATGGTAATGTGTAGTATGCACACTTTGCAAAACCTTGCTTTTCCAGTGAGACCATATTCCAGATGGCACTATTTCTTGCCTGGATGCTTGCCTGTCCTTGCAGTATCATGTTTTGATACACTATTAGACAAATGAATCCAGTCTTCTCTTGGATTAAGCAAATGGATATTTTCATATTCTTACCTGAAACGGGCCACTTGCCTCCCTTGCTGTGCTAGGGTTCACAACGGCCTTACCCAGGATACCAAGGAGAAAGACACTCCTGAGCTTACAGCAGAGCATGGCAGGAAATTAAACCAATTCTCCAATACCTAACAGAGGCCCAGGTAAAAAATTTCTAGCAGTCACTCTTTCTTCCTTAGCATGTGAAACATGGGAATGTCACAGTCCTCATTTAAAACTTCAGCATCAATTCACAGTCATTACAGCATAACTAACACCCATTTTTCTCTTTAAAAACTCAGAAATTGAGTGGAATGAGGATGGGAGGTGGTGATGAAGCTAGCATGTCCCAGCCACCCAGTAGGTCTGGACTGCACAATTTCTATGCTCTAAGTGTCCCACAGAGCTCAGAAGTGATTCAGAGGCTGGGAAGGCACGTCAGTACTTACCTGCAAAAGTCCTTCCAGGGCAGTGTTTATGCCCTCACTCCAGCCCAGGTGGGAAGTCAGATAGAAGTAGTTGCTACATCTGGTAGACTCAGCTTCCAGTGCAGTTGCCTCGTGGGGCAGCAACTGAGCTCTGAAGCAAAAACCATGTAAGAGAAGTGCTGGATATGGCAGATTAATGGAAAGTGAATAGAAGATTAGTGTGTTGGTTTTGACTGGGACAGAGTTAGACACAAGACAAGAATGATCACATGATATACACAAGATAAACTAGCACAAAATCATAATACATGATTTTTCCAACGCAAGCAGTGACCATTCATGACCCGACCTTGCAAGTACATATTGAATGGGTCCTAATCTGCTCTACCAGATAATCTGGCTCTGCACAATAAAGCATAACTGCTCTTATCATTAAACTTCATATCTATGTCTAAAATCAAATAAACCCGATGTTCTCAAACCTGCAAGTTTTATAAATTCATATTCAAATTCCACCAGACAGAAAACACAGACTGTCTTGTGTTAATAGAACACAAGATTAATTTTTGTTACCACTTCCTGAAAAGTATAATACGAGAAAGCTTTTGCTTTTATGTCTATTTTAAAACACCAACTTGAGAGCTTTTTCACTGACTAACAAACTGTGTGTTGACTAACAAATTGTGTTCCCCAGAGGGGTGGGCAACACAGAGTTCAGAGCCCCATCTAATCTGCTCTTGAATACTTCTCCATCCCTGGAAGTGTTCAAGGGCAGACTGGAGAAGGCTCTGAGCAACCTGACCTAATTGAAAATGTCCCTGCAGGGGGGTTGGACTAGATGGCCTTGAAAGGTCCCTTCAAACTCAAACTATTCTATGGTTCCATGAGAAACAATAAAACAAGAGCTAAAAGAATGGCCTGTGTTGATGGCAAAGAACAAAACTGACAGCAACCAAACTGGGAATGACTGAGGAATGTGGTTTTGTCAAGATCAGAAGGTCTGTGGCAACAGAAGAATGGCAATAAAGATAACATCATGTTGTATATATCATTCCTGTTATCCTAAAAGGAAGGCAGACTGTAAGCTTAAAGATACCTCAAATGAGGAAACATACACAATGGGCAACCCATTCTCTAAGAATTATGAAAAGGGAAGTTAAATTCTGAAACAGAAGAATCACCCTGAAATAATGTTTGATTTTGAAATGGTATTAAACAGCAGTCCAAAATCCCATTTGATATCGCCAGTAAGTGAGAAGGCAAGAGACATAGTGAGGAACCAACAACCATATCCTTTGCCATTGACATAAACCACTGATGATCCTTGCCAGACCACTTAGACAAACACATTTTTGCTTTTATGTGGGTATGAGTGAGCGAAAATATAGGGTTGAGTGAAATCAGGGGGTTTTAAATAATTTTCTCTAAGTTCTCACAGGTAGTTTTCTCCATAAATTTCCCACAAACCTGAGGAGAAAAAAACATATGTGGCCGCACTATGACATCAAACACCTAAATTTAAGTATTACAGGTATCTAAGCTGTGGAACTGTTTTATTTGCTAGTAAGGTCACAGCCCTAATGTCTGCTCTGAGGTGAACTAAACTGCTCTTTCGACTCCAACTGTGTTGATTAGATTTTCATTTACTACAATGGGGCCATAGGCATGTCTATATGCATCTAAATATAAAAAATCTAAGTTGAAGGGTCTTAATATCTAGCCCAGTATCACCATCTTTCATATGTCTTCTTCTAGATGCCATCTGTCTTCGTGTGCGCCTCTAAATCACAATTCAGCAATGCTTTTTTCTTAATGTCCCTCTATTTTACAGTATAGACAACATTTTCAATGTGACCAATTGGTATTTGTTATGACTTTGTTCAAGTAACAAAATCAAATATTCTCAATCCATGCTTAAATTATGTATTTCTTGAATTCATGTTTCATTTTGTGCAGTAGAACTGTTTCACACATTTAAAAATTGATATATTCATAACTGCTCCAGTTCTTTGGTGTTATTTATGCTTAGTACAGGAGGGTTAATATAGCCGGGGTTAATACTTTCTGAAAGTTTAAGAATGTACAGATTATGTAATGTGAAATCTAGTATATCTGGAGCAATTATTTGCTGTTTAGCTCACATAAATTTTCCATTTTTCACAGATAACATGCCGTGGAAAAATGTTCAGGTATTTCCATTGAAACAGATCAGATTGCATTTTACTTTTTATAGTGAGAGTAAACTCTTGTTCTTGAAACCCCTGAAAACAATGATATCTGAAATCTTTTGTTTAGTCGCATAGCAACATTCATATCTAATGATAAAGTAAATTCGGCCCTCATTTGGCTGCCAGTAGTTTCAGTGCTGAATGAAATACTCCCAATTTCAAAAGAATGTGATTAAAGCTCCCCTTTTTTTCATGCTATTCTTGCTTGCAAGCTCACTATGACTATACAGGTGTGAGAGTACACGTAGAAATCAAGACGTTGGGGTTTTATTAGCCAGTTTTTGCTGTACCTGTGCAGTACCATAACTTTCATTTCTATGTTTCTTTGTGCATGGTGTTTATTGTACAGTCCAGAATCTCAGACAATTCAGTACGTAGACAAATTTTAAGGAGTCTTGTAGCTTGTAAAATGTTGCTTTTTAAATCTCATTTACCCATCTTAAACCACAGTTGATTTTAGAATGAAGGCCAAATCATAGAATGGGCCAGGTTGGAAGGGACCACAGAGGATCATTTGGTCCAGCCTCCCTGCTCAAGAAGGATCATCCTAGAGCACATTGCACAGGATTGCATCCAACTAGACACTGTGCCACTGATTACAACCCTCTGGGACCTGCCATTCAGACAGTTTTTAAGTCCTGATTGTTCTTGCCGTTACACACAAAGACCCTTCAATACTTCATTTTGATTGTGTTTATGTTTGCCTCGATCTGGGTCACTTTAGAGAGCTTCAGGAAGGACAATCTGCTTTGCTCCCTCACAGTGGTTGTGATATGAAGCCAAAGAAAGAATGCTGCACTGGAAGTGCAGGAGGAATGGGAATGCTTCCTCCCAAAGAAGCACCCCTTTTCATCCCTTTAACTGGAGCTGGAACCTGGGGAGTTTCCAAAAGGCTTGGCATCATTTCACCCACACACCTTTGACAAAACTGATCATGGATGGGGCTCCGAGCAACCTAATCTGGTTAAAGATGTCCCTGCTCACCGCAGAAGGGTTGGAACTAGATGACTTTTCAAGGTCCCTTCTAACCCAAACCATTCTACAACTCTACACCTTCTTTGCTGATTATAGTGCTATAGTCTTGGGTATCCCTGCACAATTTTTGTAAAGTTTTATTTCTTTTTGTTTACAGACAAGAAGCAGATGTCTAAGTGCAAGGGAAATGAGCTCTAGAGGTGATACAGGAAGCGTTCCAATAGTCCACACATATGGTGACCATGGTGTAATGCACATACAAATTTTAAAGTCCCATAATTATTTTTTCATGTCTGTCAGGAGAGGTATGATGTAAAAAACATCTATGGAAAATGAAAGATGAGGGACAGAACATGAAACTCTTTTCTTTCTTGATTGCAGTAACAGATTTGGCTTATCCTGTTGCCATTTAACTTTGCCAAAGATGCCAAAAGTCACTATGTAAATTATCCTCAAAATGAATTGTCCTTAGCCTAAAGTTTGAAGTGATTCTTTCTCTGTTTTCATACATCAGTATCAGTTAATGTTTAATATCTGCCTACTGTGAATTTTGAAATACATGATTTTTTAAAAAACATTGTAGATTTTATCCTCCATAAATTGATTTTAGTGGTTTATTCCATTTTGCCAAGCTCAAAGACTTACTTTTCAAACGGAAAAATATAAAATATACTAAAACTGAAATCTAAGCCTGACTCTCTTATATCCCAGTTTAAAACTGCTCTGTTGTCTTTTCTCTCTGAACAAGTAAATAATTATTTGATAACCTGAAACTGTTCCTATGTGACTTTTTCTCTCCTACCCCTAACCCATATTCTGTTGATTAAGGTGCTCCCACAGAAAAGGGGAAGACTGCTCCAGATCCTGATATATATGAACGAAAATTTAAATATAATTTCTTTTTTTTTTTGGCCTCCCATATAGGTGGAAAAAAACCCCCAACATTACTTTTTTGAGGGAATTAATATATCCACTACCACATAGACTGTAAAAGTCTTTATATCATTCACTGGAAATGGTATGAAAGCATCCTCTAAATTGGTCCCCTAAGAAAAGATAGCTGAGAAGATGCCTGGTTTGGCAATCCTGCAGGAGATAGTTTTCAGTGTAGGTCCCCAAGCAATGCAGTGATATCCAGCATGAGGTGGCAGGAGCAGCTCAGAGGCAGAAGTTCACACAGTACATGAATTGCAGGATTATGTCTCTGCAAAGCTGAAGATGTTGCCTCTACCTGAGTGAAAGACTTTTACATTAAGCATCTTTTGGTATTAGACATTAGTGCCTCAGATTATGGAGAGAACCATTATCTGCCCATCTTTCAGGGACTGTGGGGAAAATTCATGCCTTAAAAATTGCAATGCTGTCAGTCCAACAGATAAACAGTCGTTCACCTCACTTTCTAGGATAACACACTGTGTTCAGGACCTATGAGAAAATGCTTAGTATAAACAGATGGACAATGCAAAATAAGGGGGTGGAAAACTTACAGATGGCACAGAAATATTCTAAGGAATGAAGCCAACATTTTCAAGTGTAAATTCTCAGAAACCATGCACACAGTGAAAAAAGCACCTTCTTTGAAGGAAGCTGCTCAGAAGTGTTGACTCCACCAATACAGACTGCCCCTGGTTATTTATTTAAGGTTTAATTTTAGTTTTAGGACTTAAGTGAGCATTCAAGCTTGAAAATGTTTGTCTGTTGCTCACTTTAATGCTCCAAACTAGGAGTAAGGTAGGTCAAACAAGTCATGCCATGAGTCAGTCATACAGCCTGACTCCCAGGTATCAAGATAATTTTCATTATCTAAAGAAGGATTAGAGTATCCAGCACTTGTTACTCATGGGCATCAACTGACCATTTTGGACAAAAATTTGTTCCAGGAAAACAGCAAACATGACAGTCTGTGTTGAAATAGAAAAGACTTTACTTCTTTTGGTTCTCTTATTTAGCTCTATTTAGTTTATCTTTTCCATTTTTCTCATTCTATTTTTTATCTCATTTAACTTCCTCCTGAAATTGTATTCCCAAATAAGCCTCCTGTTTCTCTAATCCTCACTCAGTTACTCCTACAATGGAGTAAATAAGGCTTTGGAATCAGTGTACTGAAATTCTTCTGTGATTGACAAGTGAATGGATAAAGTGTATTCAGATTTCTGAAGGTGGTATTTCCTATCTCTGACTGACAGAATGAGTTCAGGACAGATGATTTTAACTTCCTCTCTTTTTTTTTCTTCTTTTAACCTAGCCCAGATCTTTATTTTTACTCAATGCCTAACAGCACTAAAATTTCTCATTTCTCTTCTTTCCTCTTCCTGTTCTCTTTCCCAGTTATGTTTTCACAACCTTATCTTTTAGCGTTCCTTTTTTTCCCCTCTTTAAGAAAAATACCAATTTAGCTTACACTATATCTTTACGTTTTTTGTTCTTATTTAAGAAACAAAGCCCTCTGATGGTGCAAGGAAGGACTTTTTAAAGTTGAATACAGTCATACATTTTTAAAAATTGATGACAAAGAATCATATGGTATTTCACTTAGTTTATGTAGTTCACAAAACAATGTTATACACTTCAGAATATGTATCAAAACATCTAGGTTATATGTACACAATGAATAGACATATACCCACATGGAAGGATGGGCAGTTATGCATGTCTGTGGATATATATTATCATTTCAAAAACAAGACTAGGAATATAAAATGGAATTCTGTCATAAAAACACATAAAGGCCTCAAATGACTGAACTTCTACTTTCCAAATAGCAACTGGTTTATGATTAATTTCTGCATTTATTCAAATAAAATAGAGTGGTTATTAATTTCTACCTGTAAATTAATGCCTTTGAATCTTTTTCTGTGCAGGTCATATGGCAGTGCATTATTTCTTTTTGAAAAGAAGATAAATGTATGAATATCAAGAAGATGTCAATATTTTACCAAATTTGAACAGTTTTGCTATTGCTGCTATTGCTGAGGGTACATTCCAAGTACTTTCAGTAGATCTTTTCCTGCAGAGTTGTGGATTCAGTCCCAGTATTTCCAGTGTCTCATCATGACACAGAGTATATTGCAGTAGTAAATAAAGCCATCTAATTAAACGCATGACATTAAATCATAGCATATTTGAAGGGCACTTAATGCTCTATGCCAAAGCATTATGAACATATGATCCTTGAAATGAATTCCCAAAGTAAATTTGGAGACAGACAATCATATCATTTTGTGTAAAGAACAAAATTTTTCTAAATGTTGTATCTTCTATTTTAAAGCCTTTGACAGCATGTTTAGAATAACTACATGTCAGACAGTTATTTAAAGGAGAAATCACCAGTGTGTAATTCAGAAAGGAACCAGAATACCACTGAGTTTGGAAATCCAGAAAAGAAAGCCCGTCTTCCCAACCAAGCTTTGTCTCCTTAATGATTGCTACACAGCAGCAGTACTCCTTCTCCTGGGCAGTAAAACAGATTTTTATGGAACAGTTGGTTGAAATGGCATTTTCACCTTTCCCTAACTTATGATGAAGAATTGTTTATTTAAAACTACTCATGTAATAGTTTGAAAAACTTCCTGAGTTGTTTTTCTGAATCCTCTGTGGGTCTTGGGTAAGCAAATTGGAGGATGGCTTTAGAAAATGCCAGTATAGCCCAGACAGAATATGTATTCCCTTGATGGAAGAATCCCAAGAGGAACAGCAGAGCTTACATTTGACACACAATGGTTATTAAGCTACATCTCAGGGAGTGTAAGAGAAGTAGATTTGCCAGCCATGCCTCTGTTAATAAAGATGAACTGCAGTAGCTACTGTACTTAGTAATTCTACTAGAAAGAAAGTTAATTAGTGAGATTATATGGAAAACAATTCCATTTTATTCCATATCTTTTGAATTCCATAGCTTTTGAAATCACTTTCATTTTGGTATAGAGTGAAAAGAAAAAAAGTAGATTTTTTTTCCCAATGAAATTCTGTCGAAACAGAGCCTTAAATTTCAAGAACTTAAGTGTGATCACTAGTAATAATTAGAGAACCCTGCCAGAAATTCATCATACTATTAAATTCTGCTGAAGGTTTCTGAAAATGTATACATCTGAGAAATATTCCAGCTATGGTAAACTGGATATTTCAACATCTTTCCATTTTAATGAAAGTAGTTCTTTTTATAACAAAGAAAAATAACATGAATGCTACCACTCCTCTCTTGCAACAGTGCAACCACCTTAGTAACATGAATTCTATTTTGCAACTTCTATAGGAAATTGGTTAAAAGGAATAGGAAACAAATGCAATAGAGGACAGATATTTTGTGATCTTCATTCTTCCTGGGTTAATTCAGATCTCTTGTTTTCAGAAATTATAATTTTTTTTAATTTGACATTATTTTTATTATTTGTTATTACTTTTTCACTGATGTTATTTCGCAAAAATGAAAATATTTTGGACTCATACCGATGTAATTTGAGGCAGAACTAAGCCCTTAGATTTACAGGGAGGGCAGGTGGCTGAGATAACCATAGCCAACACTTTCCAGTAGAAGTTGGATCAGATGATTTAAACTTGCCCAACACCAGTTGCTTAGGATGACATTTTCCATACTGGAAATCTGGCTGAGCCTGAAAATTCATAGAAAACATTAGCAATACTTTGGATATTTTTGAGAAAGAAATAAGGAAACCCAGGTTGTTTTCTACCTAATAAAAAAAACCTGAGGTCTTTTCTTGGCAATATTTTAGCCCCATCTCACTCTTTCTGTCTTCCCCTCTTCTTTTGTGCCACAGTTTTGAACTTGAGCAAGATATGGACATTTAAAGGATGAACCTGTCATTGTCCCTGTGAAATACCATCTTAAATGGCCACGTTATAAACTTTAAAGTATCACTGACACATACCCCAAGAGGCCTGTGAAAGAGAAGTCAAAATCCTTAGAAATTCTGTACTCACTGAACACATTTAAGTTATACAAGACTTGTAGTGATGAGTAACCTGTTCCTACACCATCTCCACAAAATGAATTATTTAGCTCACACACATGTTTAGAAATTTTTTCATTTTCCTGGCTGTCTCAGCTGCTCTGCCTGGGACAGAAAGTGAAAACTGCAATGATATAACCTGGTTTTTTAAGTATTAAGCACCCACATTGTAACAGTTGTTAGAGGAACCTCTGCTCTGGACATATGGCTTACTAAAAATACTACCTTATTTGAAAAATGAGGCCTCAGTCTTCTCAGTCAGATACATGAAATTAATGGATTCCTTTGACCTTAACCTCTCCATACTTCAGCTTCCTTCAAATTAGATAAGGATAAAATATTCCATTGTTTCACATGGCATAAAGTAATAAATCAATGAATTTCGTGGTGCTTCCAGATGCAAGTGATACATCTCACAGAAAAATCTGTGAGAAAGGCAATGATTCAGAGAAGAATTTCAATAGTATGCACTGTCAGCTGTAATGAATTAGGTAATATTATAAATATGTGCTTCTATGTCATAATACATAAGCACTGGGATGCCAAGTTAAGATTGCAGATGCATTTTTCATTTTGGCACTTACAAACTTTTTAGTGCTTGGTTTCTCAACCTTACTTACATTTTTATGTTTGTGCATATGTCTGCAGTCTTTAAAACAGTGAATTTTGCTGCTGCAGCACTTTAACTCTGTAGTTAATGTTGAGTTCCACAGACTCTGGATAGAAAAGGACTTACTTCTGAGTGCCACAATTGTTTCTCCTTGTAATTGTTATTAATAACTACTGAGAATATTTTGCATTTACAGTTTTTCTCACTGTATGACCTGCCTTGCATGTTTGCAACTCTTGTGTGAGCTGAAGAGTCACTGAAGAGATTATGTCCCTTACTATTTTGCAACTTAATCTTTCAGTTGCTGATCATCAGGACATATAAATTATCAATACATGAATGGAGAAGGGATTCACTCTCACTACAGGCTATGAAATCATATAAACGAACAGCAGAACAGATAACAATTTATCATTTCTTGCCCTGTTTCACCTCTAAAGGACATTTTTACTGCCCAGTTTGTTTTAGCATCACTTGACTTTGAAGGTTAGAAATTTTAGTCTGCACTACATGTCCACCGACTTTATAGCATTTTTAACTGTTGCCAGCTAAAATCAGCCATATAAATATGTCCATGATGTCAAATCTAGAGATGTGAATGGGGTTAGCAGGAATGGGAATGAGAGTAGCAGAAACATATTTTCAACTTTGTTTTGTCAATTGCTTACTTTTACAGGGGTGGCTCTCAAGTAATAAAGGAATAGATTAACCTCATAAGAAAGTGCCATATTTACAAAAACAGTGTCCAAGGAAAGCCACAGCTTGATATTTCAACCAGAATTGGAATACACTAGAAATTGCAGGATTCGCTATCTTAGAGTTGATAGAAAACTATATATTCACTTCAATACCAGAGCTAAAGCCAACACAGAAAAACACAATTTTGCACATTGTCAGAAGAAGACTTGAAATGTTGTTTTATTTGTATGCTGTTCAAGCAGGCAGATTTCTAGAAACAGGCTTTTTGAAAGTGCATAGCCGAAAAGACTGAGTCTGGACATAATGACAGCAAGTAGGTCACCAAGAAAACAGCAACACAACAAACATAAAACAGAAATAATCCTGAAGAGGAAAACTACACACAATAAAACAAAAAACCCCACTCAGGGATATAGCTGAAACAATCATTTAAATCCTAATGAAAAAAAAAAAAAGGTTAGACAAAATAATTTCTCTAAGAGAGGTCACTATAAATCCAGATCAACAAAGATTAAAATAGAAACAGGAGAAATTCACCATAGTAAATCACTTTTGCAAAGCAAAAGTTCTTTATCTCAGGGTTAAATTAGAGAAAAACTAAAAGCATGCAGGAGAAAATCATATAAAAGAATAACTGCAACCTTTGGTGTAACATATCAAAGTTAAATCTGGGATACCATCCATATTTTAGTAAATGTAAAGATCAAAAATATGAAGAGAAGATAAAACTTTTGATGAATCCTGTACGTTAGAAATATCCCAAAATCCCAGACAGAAACAGAATCATGTGCACAAAGAAACTATTCTAAGCAATGCAGTATGAGCAAGATACAAACTGAACTCGTTTTATTCACTGGAACTTTTCCAAGACAAAAATGATGTTTTTTCTTTCAATAGATGTACTTTCCTGCTGCAAATTTATCCATAATGAAGGTCACACAAATTACGGGTGTTATGATAGCATACAAATACACGCGTAGTAGGCATTAATTAGACATAGTAAGCTTCTAGGGAACAAACAAAACACCACAATAAAAGAACAGCTTTTATACATTACAGTCTAAACTTGAAAGGAGTTAAAATTCAATTAACTGTGCACTGCATTGTGGTTCCCATGTTATAGCAATAATGGCAATGTTTTAAACTTTCCTACAAAACACACAGAGACCAATCAGCACCACAGTTAGGATAGTTTGCATCCAACATTTCAAACATTATAACAAAAATGTTCTATTTTGTCTCCTAAATGCTTCATCAGAATTCCCAAAAGATAAAAGGAACTTTAAAATATATTGAAAGATAACAGGACCATGCCATCAGCATTGTTCCCTATAAAGTCCCTGTAAATACCAACCAAACTGATCTGCTGTAGCAGACCTGACTCGATCACACTTCTGATCTGCCTGTACTTTTCCAAACCTTCCTCCAGAGATACAAATGGCTTCATTTTTTCAGAATATTATCCAAAAACTGTTACTCCTTTACACTTCTCTATTTGATATCTGAATAAAATAATGATTGGGATTCCATCAAGTAAGTGTAAAAATGTTTGTAACTCTAAATAGCTGCTATCTTATGACTTCAATTAATGAGAAGGTCCCTTAATATGGTAAAGAATTAACAGAATTCTGAGTGAGTGAGAATAATTGTAAGCAGCACTGGACCAACTCAGCTCATGGCGTAACAAATACTTGAAGGATGTACATCTAACACAAACTTCAGAAACAGACTCCCTAAGAGGTTCCTGCCCCATTCTTCTCCTTTTTTTAACAATCATTTTCTATTTACATCCTACTGATTGAAATACCAAGGTCCTGTCTCATTCAGCTCTGACTTCAAGAGAAAACCTTCACTGGATTATCTGCACAAAGTTTCCCTTGAGTCTTCAAAATCAATTCAGGGACATAGCATGGATTGTCTATTCTTTCAGTTACTCAACAATTCATTAAAATTATGCTGGGTCTTAAAATATATCAGTATTTTCTTCTCCCTCAGCATACAAACGTGCCTTATCTGGAGGCATGGAGACTTAGGAGTAAGGAAGAGGAATACAACACATATAGAAGCACTGGCATGTGAAAGAAAACTTTAAGCTAACTTGGGCAAGAAGTCCACAAGCTGTCAGTATTTCACTTCAGTGCCCCTAAGGCCAGTACTAAGACTTGCATTTGATTATGGACATCGGGTTGAAAGAGCAGTTAGAGCTGGATTCTAGGCTTTTCCAGGCACTAACAAAGGTTTAGGAGGCCTTTGCTACAGATTGCTCACCTACATTAGCATTTAAGCAGGTAAAGAATATAAATACATGCAAAAACTTGCTGAGCTTTTAGAATACTCTCTGTATTTTTAGCTTTAGAATGTTAAATAAGGGACTTGATTTTCTTTTACCAAAGAAGAAAGAAGGTTAGTTTCAACACAGCATTTTCACACACATAAACTGTTGTTTCTTCTAGCACAATCTCAGGGATTAAAAAAATTCTCAATAAGGAAGTTTGCTAACTTTCTAATTAGTCTAGCTTTTTCCACTGTTAATGAAATATTAGCAATATTAACAAATAAAATGTTTCTTTATATACCTATTGGAACAAAGACAGCTCTCTCTGAATATCAATACTTGTTAATTTGTATAATTTACTTGCAATTAGCAGATAGCAACATCGTTGGTTTTGTTTTGTAATTATATGAGAGTACAAGTTTACTTAATCCTCATGGATATGAAAAAGGAAGTTACCCACTTTTTTTTAACTTCATGTCTTTTTTCTACTTTTCCATTATTTCTCTTGACAATGCACAGCTGAATTGAGTATCTCCCTTTGCCTTTCTCATCTCAGAGCTCCAAATCACTAGACAGTGAAAAAAGGTGATTGTCAATTATTAACAGGGAGTTGTCTGTACTTGTTTTACATTTTACAAGTGCTGTATAAGTTGCATTATTCTTAAATGGCATTTTGCAGAAATTGAGAAGCTATCATTTTCTCAACTATATTTTCCCAGTCATAACCATGGAAGAGTTAAAAACAGTAACTACTCTGGTGCTGACTCACTCTTCATTGCCTCTGAAGACACTTGTGTTAAATGAGTACAAACAGTATGTTTAAAAGGTATTTTAACTATGAACTGAGCAGTAATGCATTGATTTTAATTTCAGTTCAAAAAGTTTGCAAATCAAAACTGCAAACACTTTTTCCATAATTTTAAGAAGGGAATAAGGCAGGTTGTACTGTTATTTTGTTGCTATGTTCAAATGAGAGACAAGTATCTTGCCAATCTGAAGAGTTTTCACTGATCCAAAAAACTTTTTTTTTAGAAAACATAAAATTATATCTTTTAAATACTGTTCTGTAACGTCTATTTAGCAAAAGTGGGTTGCAAGTTGCCTGTTCTAGTAATAAAATCTAATAGTTTGGTAGGAGCCCAAACTGATGCTAAGTCAATCTCCTTCTATCAACTATTTCTACAGCATTTTATCCCAGTGCAACCAACACACATGAAAAAACCTTTTCTTTTTTTCTCCTTCTTCTTTCAAGTCAGCATTTGCCAGGTAATAATTCCAGGCCAAATTGCTCCAAGCCAAGCACCATAGCTCTTAGTGGCAAATAGGCTAGAGAAGATTTTTCTAAGAATTTTCTTCAGTAAAGTTTTGGAACGGTATCTCCCTTTGCAAAGAGCAAATAAGACTGGAAATTTTAGGTTCCCCACTCCTTTGTGCTGTGTCTTTTTTAACCTACAACAAAAGAAAGAAGAAAAAAAAAAATATCTGAGATGGTAATTCGCAAACATATGCAGACCGGCTAGAACTGCACTGAATTTTCTACCATTGCAAGATTTTTGGAAGACCTGTTTTTTTCCCTTAATGCATCTAACCATCTCACCCATGTCCCTACCCTCTTCTTAAAACAACTCAGTATTGTAACAACCACCTTTTGGCCCTTTCTGGTAAATGGCCTATCAACTAATTTCATATAGTTAGAATTAGAAGCCAAAAAGCTTTACTCATCTTGGTGTTAATCAAAAAAGAAAAAAAAAAGAAAATAAAAAAGAGCAGCTTTTTAACATAACTTTGCTTATTTTTATATATAAGAAGACTTAAATTACATGAAACTGAGCCTGTGTCTGTGAGACTTGGGTCCCCAAAATACCAACAGCATTACAATCATAAAAATAGGACTCTGTAGAGGCCATCCCAATTTAGCTAAAGCATTGCTCTCCTGACACTGTCATCCCATAAACACAAAGCTCTTCCTATTCTCAGCTCCCACTTGCAGTTTATAAATAGCTGTGGTGCTTTGTGCAAAAACAGGTTGCAAACAAGATGAAAGGAACTAGTAGTGGGAAACAACCTACCTTTTTCCTGGGGTCTAATTGCTATTTCTACTGCTGCAATGACCAGAGTCAAAGCACTTCAGTGTTCTGTGTGCTGTATAAATGAACTATGTCCTTTTCCCCTTCTTCAGGATTTTGCGTCATTAAATTGGAGTCCATTAATGGTAGGTTGATTATAGAACAGTTGAAATTAAAAATAATTTTCCTTATTTTTTCTCCATACTGCCACTCCTTCATGATTCTTAAGGCAGCGGCAGCATTTCTGACTGGCACAAAGACAGGAAGTGAAAGTTTGGTGGGATGAGGCTAAAGGAGTACATAATGTCACTACAGCAGTTAGGAGGTACCCAATGGCCCCAGTGACAGCAGGAGTACAAAGAGGACCTACCAGTTACAGGCACTGGGGCACAGCCCATGTCATCTGGGCTGCCTGAGGAAAGGCGCTATCAAATTAGACTTTGTCTGGCCAAGACCTGTGGGACAAAGAGCAATTTATATAGGAAGCAATGATATTAAAAATCCCAATAGAAAAATGCTGGACTTCTGCCAATCAGTGTATTCGGAGCTTTGGGAGCTTTTAAAGTGGTAAGTTTCGCCTCACAAGGGAATCACCCTACACATGCACTCCTTTGCTTTTATTTTTCACAGAGATGCTATTAAACTCTCAAAAATCCAGTAAGCCTATAGTCAGACAGTTCTTCCCCCAGAAAGCACAACACAGTGCCTACCAGGTCTGCTCTTAAGACTGAACAGCACCTGTTTTTCCAATACAGTTTTCTCCCGTGCCCTCCCTGTCCCTCGTATTTTCAATTGGAAACCCTTAGCCTAAAATCCCATTGCATCCTCTCTTCAAAGAAGATCAGAAAAGAGACCCAATAGAAATATTCAAACAGTTGGTCCTAGGAACAGCTTTCAAAACTGAGGACTTGGCAACCACATGACATATATAGCACATAGCAGTATGTAAGTGACTTAGAATGACAACACAACAATGTGATACCCTGCTGCCCAGACAATAAAAAATCCTAGGATAGTGACATGTCTGAAATCCATCCTGTCCAGAAATGTTGTGTGTCATGCCAGACAACATGCCAGACAAGCATTCCTGCCCCTTCTTGATCCACAGTCAATCAATTCTTGCTTGAGAGTGAGCTGGATCTGCATTTATTCCTTTCCTTCTACAATGCAATGAAATGGCTCCTGCATAACTGCCTTGATGTTAACACGCTGCTGAGGGAGGGAATGTCTTGGGTTTAATATTTGTCTTCAGCCTCAAATAAAGATTTTCTGTTTCTAGAGAATTTCCTAATTGACATACCAAATACAGTTCCAGAAAAAATTCTAACAAATATCAAAAGAAGGAATAGAGATAATTAGGAATTTACAAACCAGTCAGCAAATTGCAGTTCTCAGAAAAATATTGCAATAAACAAGCAAACAATATGAAAGCCTTTAAGGGATAGCCTAAAGGTTTTTTAGATAATCTCTGGATTTAATCCAATTTAATCTCCTTCTAAATCAGGTAAACATCATATGTATTAACTTACAAAGAGTTTTTTGATACTTCCATATGACTTCATTAAAAGTAATCATACAAAAATATCTGATAAAACTAAAGAAAGATGGGTACAAAAACACTTGGGAAACCATTTCAACTATTTTCTTTTAATTAAAATTAATAGATAATTGTCCAAAGGGAGAGATGATTGAGTACAGAACCACAGAAATTTTCTTCATACCAGATACTACTGAATAATGTGAATAAGTAAATTTTCAAATAAAAGAGTAATTTATTACCATTGTACTTTATATTAGGTTTTGGAGAGTATACAAGCAGATTGAAAGGCAGAACCAGAATCTGTATGTTTGAATAAACTGGAGAATAGATCAAGAGAAAAANAAGAAGACAAATGCAAAGTATTATTCTGTTTAGAGTTTACCAAAAGTATAACTGCAAGATCACTTGGCAAAATTTCCTCAAAAAAGAACCTGCGAGTCACTGTGGTTCATAAACCAAAGTGAATCAACACTGTCCTACCATTGTGAAAAAGTAAGCCATACTGAAATGCATAAACACTATTGCAGACACTATATATGTAATATTTAATTAAATTAGTAAATATATTTTAAAAGATCAGTTTTAGCCTTTGTAAGTTAGGGGAATATTTACTAAAAACCAAGGCACTTATGCTGCATGCCTCTGTTTTTAACCAGATGACTAACTGCTACCAACAGGAAGCTGGGCATTAGCAAAGTCTTCCTTACACTCTTTAGTTCAGAAGAAAAACTTTGACAAAAAGTAATTAAAAACAATTATTTAACTATTAATACTCAATTTAGACTTTTTAAAAATTGTACTTCCAATTTAGGAAGGCCTTAATATAAAGATCAGAAATTATCACATCCAATGAGCAGGAAAACTGTTTACTTACATAAAGTAAATTTAATTTTGGATTATAGGACTTCCCTCCCAAATTACAGGGAGATGTCAGACAAACAGAATTTATTAAAGGCTTCAAAATGTGTGGAAAATGGTGCATCCTAAGGTCCGTATTTCATGTTAAAAGGCCTGACAAATGTAAACTCCTTGTCCATAATCATACCTGAGTTCTTTTAGTTCAACACAGTGTATAGTTGAAACCATACTTTTAAAAGCATATTTAAGGACTGAGCTATTGAACCTTTTCGATAAGCAGAGGAAACCAAGGATTCAATCTGGCTGAACGCCCCCAACAGAAGGCAGTAAACAGAATCTAAATTCCTTTTTATTTCACACTAACTAACATCATGTCCATAGTTCAAGTCAAGTAAATTCACAGTACAGAGCTCCATTAACCCTACAGTTGAGGGATTTGTCCCTTCTAAATTGATATTAATCTCAATGTGAGCCTTTTAGTGTTCAGTCTTATATTATGCCAGATCGCTTAAAATGTGTTTGAAATATATGAGACCTTCTTGCATTTTAAAATCCAGATACAAGAAATAAATTACTAGTTATTAATGTACTTCCCTGGAATGTTTGAGACTTCTGTTTAAATCATTATCCACAAACAAACTCATGTAACTTCCTACCTAGGATAAGAAGATTAGCTACTAGAATTCAGAACAGAATTTGTGATAGGGGCAGTTGGTGTACTGGACCACTGATGATACTGCTCCATTATGATTAAAAAACATAAATAATCAGTGAGTCAAGGACCAAAAGAGTAGGAAGGTAGACAATTCACTAAAAGCAAAGGTTTTTACATCTTGTTGCAGAGGCTCTAGTTGCTCATTATATACTGAAGACGTGGTACAGTCTGAGAATTAAGGGAGTCTTCTGAGAGATGCAGACTCAAACCCCAGAAGATGGATGAGAGGATTAAATTTAAGGTCTTGCACTCCTATCAAGTGCCCTGACCCTGCAGTATTAGGCCAATACAGGGACATAGCTGTATTTGAAGACTATGTGAAGCCCTTTCTTTTTTTAAATTTCCTTAGAAGTACATAAACAATTTTAGGTCAAATAAACCTTTTAATGCTGCAAAAATGAAATGAAGTGATGATGGATTCTGTTCTTCATGGTTTCTAAATCTCCTCAAGGTAAGGACAACAAAAAAATTAACCCATTACATAGGACAACTCAAAACATCAGTCAAGGTATGGGAACAGATACTGGTCAGAACAGAGCCGGACACGTAGCATGGTTTTAGACACTGATGGGGTAATTTTTTTAGATAGGTGATACATTTGAGCCATTCCACGCTAGACTGGTAAGATTCAGTTTGCCTCGTTACCAGTTTGAAATATAGGTGCTTACTCTTAATTGCTCATTCTTTCTCTACAGTCACAATAAATACTGCTGAAAAGCAATTTATCCCATCTTTAATACTCATGTCAGAACAGGATTTATAAGCCTCCAGAAGGACTTCTCTCTCTCTCTGAATTATAGAAAAAGCCTAGACCACTCAAATTTGACACCTAACTCATGGTGGCAAAAGGAAGCTGGACGTTCTCCTACTATGGTAGGTTTCTACATGAGGTGCAGCCCAAAGTTAATTAGTCTGTTTTTCCACTTGAAGGGAAATTATTTTGATTTAGCTTTAGTTAAATGTCTGAATTTGTATAAATACCAATTCATAAATTTACCTCTGATAAGGGTATTTTATAATTTGGTTTCCTGTTTTCCATTATTACTTTCATTATGCAGATTAATGAGTTTCCTTGTAAGTCACTCTCTTAAGGCAATGATAGTTACTTTGAAGACAACACTTCACATCATTTTTTCCTAATAATAACATGACAGAAGAGAGAACAGAAGGATACAAATATGTAAACTGGAAAGGGCAGCTCAGCTCAGAGGAATTTTGTAAAGACAGTATAGCAGAAATACAGAGCATAAGAGGGAAGAAGACCAACTGATCCCTAAAACTGAATGTAAAACTCTAGTCCTGATAATTCAGCAGGGCGAAATAGAGTAACACATTTTCTGAGGTGGAAAACTGTAATCCTTGAAGAATGTTCTAAAGAAGACTGAGGTATTCGGATGCACAAGAAGCAGGTTTGACATCACAGGAATAAATAAAAAATAAATATGCAATCTTGCGGCAAATAAGATAAAGAAAACAATATTGCTGGTCCCTACAATGCCAGCAGAGAAAAAGCAGAAGGAAGGGTTATCAAACACAAGAAAGTGAAAAGCCTTAAAAATACAGAACTCGTACTGCAAGTAGAGAAAGCAGTACACAAAAGCAGTTAAGATAATTCATAATTGTATCAATGAAGAATACATGCTGCTTTAGTTTCTAGAGAATGAATGGATTTGAGTGAAGCAGTGTGTGAACAAAACTGTAAAAGTAGGGACCTTTAGAAACCTTTCTTTTTCATTACTATGATGGATAAGTAGACAATTTTAAAAATTCATTTTGTTAAAGCAGTGTTATCCTCATAGTGTTAGACAGGCTGAAAAGTGTTTATCAACTGACAGGAGCAGTCATTTACTTAGCTGATAATTTTCTTCACCTGCAGGCTCTATTGATATCTCTTGCCTTTTTGTGTAACTATTCAGTATTTTTAGAAATATTTTCTTAGAAAACATAGTATCTTTTTAAAATGCCTTTCTCTTTAAAAGGTATTCATTTCATGGTTATGTTCAAGAACTTTTATCCCCATATTTGCCTATTTTTTCCCTTCTTTTGACTGCAGCCTGGCTAAAGAAAGTCAGATTCGTCCTCTGCGGGGTTACAAGAGTGAGCTGTAGGCAGCCTTGGCCTCATGGCTTGCGGCTGTGTCCCTGGGAGGAGGGAAGGCCAGCATTGAATGCAGGTGTGCTGATTCCTGTAACAAGAAGCACATGAGTAGCCCAAGGGATGATGGGTATAAGGGCTGTGCTGTAGGATCACAGAGCAGCAGATACTGAGCTGAGCTGGTGCTGACTGGGTGGATGCTGAGCTGGTGCCTGTGGATGTCTGCCACTGCTTGCTGAGGCCTGCTTCTGCCTGCCACCTTCCTCTGCCACTGCCTGCCTCTGGTTGCTGATGCCTGCCACCCTGCTCTATGCTGGACTCTTTGGACTCTGACATCTGGTACCCCGTGTTGGTATGTATCGCGGCGATAACTGGCTGAGTCTTAGAAGCTCTTGAAAGCCTCCAGCAGTATAAGCCTCACGGACTGCAATCCACTTGGGGGAAGTGGAAAAGCCGGCCGGCGCGTAATCCCTGGGCAGGGGTGTGCCCAGGAAAGCCGTGAGTAGCCTACGCATGTAAGTCCAGGATTGGACTGCCTTGGGCGACCGTGCCTCTGGGAAGGACGGTGAGCCGCTGTAGCTCTTGCCCAAGCAAGTCTGGGATTGGACTGCTTTATGGGTGACCGTGCCTCTAAGAGGGATGGTGAGCCGCTGTAGCTCTTGCCCATAAGGTCGGTGAGCCGCTGTAGCTCTTCCCATGCGTGATTACTGCAGATGGTGCTGCAATGTTATACTGCAAACTGTGTTGGCCTGGTGTAAGGCAATATCTGGAACTATGTTGCCCTGGTGTACCGTGACACTCCTCTAAGAGTTGGCGAAGCTAATTTAAGTTTTATTCCTCTCCTCTATGGTTTTTGTCTGCTGTATCTTCCAGTGAGCCATGCTGACTCCTACTGATTCCTTTTTTAGTCTCCTGGTCCTTCTCCATATTTTGAACAGGAATCTGTAACATGTAATTAAGGGTGTGAATTCCCTTATGCTGGAACTGCCTAAAGTTGAGCATCCCCAAGTGATTATTCCCTTGGAAAACATGACTTATGCTCTAAAATAATATAGATACTTTTGAAAAGTAATCTTTTAAATTGAATGGCAGCTTCCAAAGGCAAATATACTTTTTGCTTAACTGTTTGATCAGAGATGAAGTCATAATTATTTGTTTCCAAAATTAGTATCATATTAGATTGTGCCTGAATAAAGCAGAGTAAAATCTGACTACAGGCTTTAGGCTATTTACTGAAAGAGGACTAAACTAGGATATCATACTCCCCTAAATAAGGATAGTGAAATTACATAGAAATTGGGAAATAGTATAGTAAAAAAAACCCAAAATATGAGCAGTGGAAAAGTATTTATGGCCAGTTTTATTCATAATGGTACCTTAAGAAAAAAAGAAGTCGAGATTCCTGCATTGCCTTGAAATGTATTTTATTCCAATTGGAGAGAAATTGGTAGCCTTTCTCTTGTACAAACTGTGCTTAGTTCTGAAAACTTCTGTTCAAGCCGAGGCTTACTGGATCACGAACAGGACGAGAGGCTTCAGAGAATGTATGGATGAGAGCTGCTTTATGAGCCTAACAACAACAGCAGATCATCCACTGAGCAGCATAGTGAGCTTGTTTCCAGAGGCTGTCCACCAAAGTTTGTAGTGTTAATCTTTAGGAACAGTGTCGGTAAAGCTCATTGCCTGGACATTTGAAAACGCCTCCAGACTGCTTCTTGCTTGCTTAAAAATGATTAAGTAAAATTAGATCTTGAAATGTGTATTGGAATTTTATTATGTTTCCTACAATAGAGTTTATTTGAATACTGAGTTTTCTAATAAAATTACAAGCTACAGGAACAATGTCAGTAAATTTTGGAGTCTGGTTTCTTTTAAGAGTATATTTTATGTAGTGAAAATGCGAGAGTGCTTCCAAGCATACTTTGTTATCCTAAAGTACTGCAGAAAAAAAAAATATCAGTTTTACATTAATCTTGTCTGCATCCCAAGAATTTTCTTCTAATAACTAGGAAGCCTTTGCATCAAGTTCCTTTTGATATTTTGAAATCTTTCTATATCTGACATAGTCTGAAGAAAATAATGGCTCCACTGGCATCTTGAAGAGCTTCTTCACTTTTTTCTATCATTGCAAATATTGTTAATCTGAAATACTTGTTAAGACCTATTTAGCAAGACTAAGCACTTAGCTCCATATCTTTCTACTCCTCTTCCTTCCCTTCCAAAGGTCAGTTTCAAGGACATGTGTTTCACCACATGTAATTATCCACAGTGGGGTGTGTCACATGACAGAGTGTTTTCACATCTACTCAGGCAACCTTAAACCAAACTATCACTGATTATCTACAATTCCATAAACCAAGTACATCCTGAATATACAATGGTGCACTTGCTTACTTCAATGGCTGTGATGATATTCTCCAGTTTACATACTGCCCTTTTGAGTGGTGTGTCTCTAGGAACAAAGCAATCAGATTATTTTTCCCTTATGGCTCTAAGGACAGTTGTTACTTTAGCTTGCCACCACATACACCTGAGGTACTTCTGGCCCCTATAGCTCTGACTGTTCTCCACTTTCATCACAGACACATTAAACATGCTGCCCCAGTTCTAACTGTTTATGTTATGATGCAGACATCCATGTGATGTTTCATGTCTTTTGGACAGTACCAGAATGTGAAAAGAAATTACCACCATAATATTTTCATGACAAACTGGGTAGCCATGGACACTGCTGGAATTGTTACTCTACCCCCAAGTGTACAGTAGTGTTTCAGGCAGGAATTGTGCAATTCTACAATGGGAACATTTAAACACAGATAGGGAATAGTTGCAGAGGCTCCAGAATTTTGCATCTAAACAGATGTAGAAACAAATGTGTCCCACTTTTCTTGGTGTGGAGATGCTAATTCCCATTACTAAAAAAAATTATCCATGTGGCATCAGAAACACGTTGAAGTAAAAGTTTCAGAGAACAGAATTACTGCTGAAATGCAGATGCCTGCACCTGGTAGTGCTGAGAGCACATATGAGCATGTGAACTGCAGGAATATTAGACAGGAATATGCTCGATGGCAGGTTCAAGAATACTGGTTTGAAAAACTTAAAAAGGTGCATGGCTTTAGGGGTACAAAAGAGGCAGTTCTGCATCAAGAATTTTGCACAAGTAAACTACAATGTATTCAGTTACATTTTCAGTGGGGTACAGCTCCCTACCATTAGTTTGGTATGTATTATTTTGACCAACAGTCTGCTGACCAAAGTAATATTCTGACTGTGCAAACCCTGGGAAAAAAACAACATAATCATACACATAGCAAAGGCTGGTGCAGAGTTCATTTGGCAGATTGGAAGCAAAATAGCCTAAGACCTGGAGTACCATTGGAATGTCACTTATGTCACAAAAAGTACATGTTTACTGATAGCCTGACACAGTGTACCTGCTCTAAGACAAAACAAAAGCCTTTTTTTATGACAAAGACTTAGCATATTTTTGATTTGCTGGACCAGTTTATTCAAGCAAAAGGTAAAAGAAATTAGGAATCCGAAAGAATTCCAGCACTAGATCATGGAGGGTCACAGTTCTCAGATGCTTTCTTGTTTAAATCCAAAGGACATTTGGATAATTACTGATCTTTTCCTTACAGCTTCCATCTTAATTTTTAAACATATGTAATTTTCTTCATTTAGAGTAATACTAGTTAATCTCCCTTGTTTGTGAGCTTTAGATCATAAGATTACACATACTTTGGTTTCCACGTGATTTGTTTTTCCTGTTAACTTGAACACAGGTACATCTCTTTTCTAACACACTGACAACTATAATACTGTATAAAAGAGGAATGTTCACTAATCAAAGAAACAACAAAAGGACATGTATACATACCAAGAAAATATAATAATTTTTATTTTTTATGACATGTTCTAAATTTCCTTCTTGCATAATAATTTTGTCATTTAATGGTATAAGGTCATATTTGAGCATGGAATAGAACTGCAACAGAGCTTCCATTACCAACTTTGGCTTCTATTTTTCATTTTTTTATTCAAATCTCAGAAATAAAATGAAAGGCATGATTTTTAACAATGGTATTCCAACAGTAAATGACAAGATAAACTTTGAGTCTAGTGACAGTACAGCATATCAGCTGACAAAAGAATATAGTGAGTTATACAAGCAGATGTGCAAAATTTTCCTGTCTCAATAAATTGTTATTTTGCTGCACGAAACAAAACAACAACAAAACCCACAGAAAAATCAATGAGCACTCCTGCCTAGCAACAGAGGGGAAAAAATCAGGAGCAGTGGGAAGAGGATGCTGAACAGGCAGTAAGTGACTGATAGCTGCAGTAATATGAACAGACTGAGCAAAGGGATTGCTGTTTATTTCTGGTTGCAGAACTAATAATGCAAGGCAATAAAATATGTGGTTTACATTTTAGAAACAAAAACATAATTGAATTTTCACACTCATCCAAAGAAACTTCTCAAAAAGGAAGAGTTACAAGTCCCTGTAATTGCTGTTTGCTCTTGTAATTGCCATTAACATCTGATATTACCATTAAGAATACCAGTTTAGCAGTTTTCATGGGTAGCATTGTTGAAAAACTGTAACACAAAAATACTGCAGTATTTTAACAGCATCTGTATAGGATCCTTATGCCAAAATTTCTTAAAATGTAATAGGAAACACAGAAAGCACTATTAGCACCAAAGGCCCTGTTCGTCATCCCTGTGGCTAGGCTCTGATTTGCCACTAACATACCTGAGAAAATATTCCCAGGCCATCAGCTCAAACAGAGATAAATGCTGTGATATATCCAGAATGTCAAACCATTGGACTGTTCCAAAAAGGGTTTGGAGAAAACCTAATTAAATTAAATCAAAAATGTCCAGTTTTCCTAACGTATAGGCTTTATTTACATCAATAGGAATAAATTAACAGATATGTTGTAAAAGAGCCTAACAACAGGAAAACTTGTAAGCAATATTGTGCAAATATTTTCTGAAATCATTCATCTTTATAATTACTCCTGTAATACTTAAATACCATCTACTACATGTCGCCTAAGGGCCAATTATGGATGTTAAACCTGCCAAGTGACTATTTCAGCATGTGCCTGTAAAACATCATCATTTCTTCAGTCATGAAAAATCCTTCTTTACCACGTCTTCAAAGTTTTAATAAAAACTGGGCATTATGGAGACAATTATTTTATTGAACAGACAGAAGCAATATGAGAAATTCACCAATTTTTTCCAAAGAACAACTAAAAAAGGGCTTCACATTGGTTGTACTTGTGAAGTCTCAGTAGTAGTTCTCTAATCCCTCCGACCAGTCCATGGCCAATGCATATAATCAGGGTTCCAGAAAGAAACTAAAATGACTTTCTCTTCAAAATGCAGAAACCAATTTTGCAGCTGAAAATGGAAAATGATTGTCATTATCACAACAGCTTATAGACAAGATCTAGCCCAAGATCATGACACTATACCAGAAAACTTTAGCATACTACACCTTGTACATGATTTACACCTTGTATATCATTTACATTAAGGGTGAAAATGTCTGTTATATCCTCATAATGAATTCAGAGTATTTTTTAATAAATATGCATGGCCAAGGAAGCCAAACAAATATTAAGAATCCACTGTAAACTCTTTCAGTTTTGATAACATGCTAGAGCGTCACAAATACATTTCCTACAGTAAAAATTCTGTATCCCTCTTCTAGCACATCAGCATAGAAATTTCCATAGCAGAAAGGTTCCCCTCTAGCACAGGTCTGTCCCACCAATCTCACAGCAGAACAGTGTCCCTCAGGTGCTATTTGCCAGCAGTAGAGGGCTCCGTGTGTGCTCTGACCACGTGGGCCCAGGCCATGGAAGCAGAACCATGTCCTGAATGTGCCATTGACTGAAACTTGGGACACATTTAACATTCATGAGACTTCTGAAAGAACCGAAGAAAAGAAAGAAGCTTGAAAAAAGATTTTGACTGAAGACATCCATCAAAAAATAAAGAGGAAAACATGCTAGAGGGGAGAATAAATGAGACCAAGCTGCAGAAATGAAACTGACATCGTAAGAACTGACAACAACAAGAAACTCAGTAATTTAGAGGTTTTTTATACACACAACAAAATTACAATCATTGGAAAAATATAAAGAAGCACTCAGTTAAATTATTAATACTATTCAACTTTAGAAATATTAAAAGCAGAATTTCCAGTTAAGACACAATATAAGAAATTCTACAGCTCCATTGTGATAAAAATACCATAAAGAGTTTGAACTAACTAGAAAAACCCTCAAGTAAAGCATTTTTTACTAAAAGTCTTCTTTTCCTGTTAAATTTGCATTTCAAGATACAAAAATCTGTATTTTACAGTTTATGATCTCCTGTACATCACAGCATACAAAATTTCACCCAATAATTCCTATACTGAAGCCAGTAACTTGTATCTTCAGTAACTTCAGACCAAGTGAATTTGTCATACATTTACAAACCAATCTACCTTACTCTTCAAATTAAGAAACCCTTAGAGGCCTATATTTTCTCCTTGTGAGATATCACTGCATCTACTTTTTGAGTTAAACAGGCAGAGTCCTTATATTTCTCACTGTTTCCAGCCTTCGAACATTTTCTGCAGATTTTCATTCTCAAAAATTTCTCTCTCTCTCTTCTCTGACACGGCTGTGGACCTACCACTCACAAATTGACACTGTCCTGCAGTCCCTTCCACTCCATTATCCTGTTCACCAGAAGATCACAGAATCCAAGAGATGCCATGGCACTGAACATAATCTGAACAGGGAGGCAAAAAAGGGCTAAGAGGTGGAGCAGTAAATATAAACAAAGGAAGAGGTAAGAGGGCGCATGAAAAATGCCTCACACAGGATCCAGACAAATTGGTTGGGGTTTTATGTGCATCAGAAGATCAGGTAAGGTCTGTGGTCAGATCTGCACATGATAATTCAATAGTTAGTATTGATGCTATTTAAAAAAAAACAAACCCTCTACTCCTCACAATTTCACTTCAGATATCTAAGGATCACATAATGATCATTTTTATTGTTACCAAAGCACTGCCCTGGGTGTTCATATTGACTTGTCCATTATAATCCCTATACTCCTTTAAGAGTAACAAAAGTAGTCTTGAAAACTTTAAAATCTTGCTTGTGTTCCTTGTTCTAGGTGTATGACTTTGCAAGTGTTGGTACTAAAAAGCACATTTTTGAGTGAATACAAGTTACTAAACAGCCTAGATTACTCTGAAGAACTGTGCTGGCATCGTCACTACTTGCTATTCATCAGTCTTTGCATCAGTCACACTTGTTTTCTAGAGTGATCTTTGATTACACTCCTTTGATAAAACTGTTTGAAAACATGAACATTTAGTGTTACAGCTATGCAGTTACTTTTATGCCAATCTTGTAATCTTATCAAAGCATTAAGTCAGCTTTCTTCGCAATAGCTGTTTTCCTTAGAACTACATCGATTTGCATTAATTACATTATTTTCCTTTAATTATTTTTTGTTTTAATCTGCTTAGTGATGTATGAGTTTTCTATTAGATGACAGTCTAACCCAGCGATAGTCAACTCACTTCATGTTTTTACATATTGACACAGGTATTAACACAGCCTTCAGAAACTTCTGCACAAAAGGCTACAGTAAATATCAGCAGATCAAAGATCTAACCAGCAGAACTTTAAGTGTATACATTAATTCTATACATATAGACTAGTAATAGACATGACATCGATAGCTATATAAAATCCCCAATTCCACTGAAATTTAAAACAGGATTAGTCCATATAAACACAATGAAACTACGTCCAGTTGAACAAATTCAAATTCTGACATTTCTTTCCAGCACACAACTGTTTGTGGGTTTTTGCCCTAATGTTATGTTACAGAAGGCCCAGACAAACATTAGGAACAACTGACTGATTTTTAGACGGACTAAAGAAGTTAAGTGTCTGCAAAAGACATGCATATTAATAACCAGTACTTTTATTTAGTCTTTGAGAAGTATTTGTATTAGTTGTTAAAAATAAGAGCAATATTTTAAAGTTTAACTTTCATGAATCCCATAGAAGTAGCATTCTCAAAAAAGAACACATATAGTAGCAATAAATTAAAACCACTTCAAAGTGATACATGGTCTTGGTATGACTGCATGTTGAAAACTACTTCCTGTTCTGGTCCCTCTGACTAAAAAATAATATAATGGAACTTTTATAAGTACAGAAAGGCTGACAAAGATGATCAGAAGTAAAAAACTTTAATTATATTAAGATTCCCCTTCTTGACAAAAATGGCTAGCAAAGCATATAAAATATTTACACTTTTACATAAAGAGTATGAATATGGACTTTTTTTTTCACTATTGTACTTAAGAGAAAAGAAAGCAATCATAAGGTATAACCCCCTTTTGGATTTCAGAAACTTTGGTATTCTTTAAAAGGACTGCTTTATGGCACAAATGCCTATTAATTTTCAAAAACTCTTGAGATTAGACAACTAGGTAAGGACATTCAGTCTATGCCCACATTTTGTTTTTCATTCCCACTGCTTCAAAAACGTATTCAAGCTTTTTCCTATTATAGCCTCCTATCATAAAAGTTGTATTAATCTTCCTAATAGCACAACGATGGTGATAATCACATCTTTGTTTCTCATACTGGTAGTATCAGTCTCTTCTGATTATACCCCACAGATTTCTCTTTTCAAGCATTTATTTTTTTCTTATATTTAAAGTTCCTTAGGAGTCTCATCTCTTTCTGTTTCCTCAACCCACTTCGTTTCGTCAGTTCACTAATTGGCATTTTTTAACTATCCACTTGTCTCTCTCCCCTACAAATATCTCTGATTCTGCCCTATATTATATGAAATAGGAGACTATTGTAGTCTCCAAGTATCTCTTGCCATCTCAGGTCATAAAATACAGGAACTGCATAAGTGACAACTAGTATGACATAATTAATCACAACTAGGGATACCAGATAGGGTCCATTTAATAAAAATTAATATTAAATCGTTAAAATGATCCTGGCACTCTTTACTCAAAAAGAAAAAATCCTTTTAGACCAGAAGTTTTCTGAGCTAAATCCTTTCTTCCTTGGGTATATAATTTCAGAGAAACTGCCAGACTTATTTTCAGAGTAAACTACTGTGCTAGAGCACTCAAAGGATGTTGCAGCAGAAAGTAATTTGATTTTAAAATCCTGATCAGTTTATTGTGCAATGAAACAGTAAACAAAAGCCTGCTTTGTTGGAGGAAAAAAACCCAAACACAAAAACGAAACATGGATTAAAGCAGGTAAAGAGCTGTTTAATCATCGAACTCTATTCAGAGCAAATTCCTTACACTTTACTAAGGAGACAAGCCATGTTGACTTTATTTCTTTTTTCCCAAAACCTTCCTATCATTGCAACCACCAAAAAATAAATAATATTCCAAGCTGCCATTAACCTTGAGATCATCTTATTTTATAGCATTCTGAGCACGCTTTCAAGAAGTATTATATGGAGAAGTGGAAACAGCTGCAAGTTCACCAGACACGTGCCCTAAGCCAGTAAATAGAAAACACAATGTAAATACAGCCTAGATCTATTTATAGCCCAGAGAAGCTAAGTACATTATCCTAGCAGAGACATGGCTCCTGGTTAGAAATTAGCTTATGGCCACCCGAAGCCAGGCGGAGGGAAAGATAGTACGGACATGGTCTGAACAGGACATCTCTTACGTGTCAGATACCTCTGGACAAAGCCACGGTTTATGCAGGTTATACAAACCCAGTATATTTGGGCAAAACCACAAACCAGCCATGCCTTTGTACAGGGCAATACTAACTTGAGGAGGCTCAGACTGGAACGATTTATTTTTTAGATCAAAACCAACTTCTGCAAGCTCTTGTAATCTGTTTAGTAGCAATAAAATATCACAGAGAAGAAAGACTTAACTAGTTAAATACAACTAGAACACTAGTTCCAGACGAACTCAAGCTAAAAATAGGCTGCTATTTCACAAAGCTGGCACTGACCCACATTGAGGTGTTTCCCCGGTTGCCGGGGTCCGGCCAGGGACTGCCGGCCATGCCGCTATCCCTGAGGCACTGCTGCAGTACCATCGGCGCTTCCCACCGCCGGCTCCACCTCCCCACGTCTGCCTTTCGGGCACCCCTATGCCCTGGGAGACACTTTCCCACGAGCGGGACGGAGCACAAGGCTGAGCGAGCCCTGTTGTTCCTCACACCGCTTCTGGCCTACTGGGCTGAGCTCCCACCTGCAACACCAGAATCACGGTTTTTAACTCGACTTAAAAGACACGGGGCAATCTGCGCGCAGAACGCTCTAAGAGCTTCCTGTCGGCATTAAACTCGCCAGAGCGGTTTTGCAGCCCGCGGGCGAAGGGGCCGGCGGATTAAACCCACGCGGGGCCCGCGCTGCGCCACCCCGCGTCCTACGGCCCGCGCGGGAGCG
>VWZT01002055.1:0-21488 GCA_013397055.1 Pachycephala philippinensis
CATCCCTGCTCCCACCCTGCTCCATCCCTGCCCCATCCCTGCTGCCCAGCGCTCGCTGCCCCCCGGGCTCAGCCCTGCCCAGCAGCCACTTGAGGAAAGCAGATTTGTAGCTGGTTTTGGTGCCAGGTGAAGCAGAAACGTGGAGCTGCTGTTCCCTCCCAGCAGGATCAGGGGGTGCTAATGGATCCAGGGGACCACAGCTCTGATTTAGCTGCAAATCCCTTTTCCCACAGCCCTCACTGCTTTTATTCCAGCACCAGCTGCTGCAGTTCCCCTCCCCATCCTCACACTGGCCAGCACAAGGGGAATAATTGGGAATAACAGGAAAAAAATCAATGTTTGGGGATGCATTCCTGACCTTTGCAGTGATGAAGACCCCGGACATGGGGTTCCTCTGAAGTGCAACCTGATAATCCTGGTCTCTCCCTGTGGGCATCACTGGAACTCCTGCACAGGCAGGGGAGTGCTGATCTTGGGAAGATCCTTTTGAATCTGAGCTTTCCAGGTGGATACAAGCAGGACAGTCTTTTGGAACAGCAATGTTCCTTTCTGAATTGAGGAAAAAGCAGGGGATCTTCAGGAAGCATTTTCACACAGCAATAACAAAATCAGGGTGATGGTCCCTTTTCAGGGGGCAAACCAAGCTTTGCCTCAGAGCAAACATAATGGGAAAGAAATAAAAATGTCTCAAATAAACAACTCAAATTGAGCTCAAACCCTCAATTCTGCCTTTGCAAGTTTCCACGTTACTCAGTGGAGAAGAGGAGAAAGAGCCAATGGAAATGACAATTAATAAACCCATGGAATAAGAGGAGGTTCAGATAAAGGAAAACCCTGAGTGCAACTTTGCCTCAAACTGAGCAGAACTTCTTTTAGATTTCAGAAGAAGGTTTTTTCTACATGAGAGAAACAATTCTGGTGTTTCCCTTTTCCCTGATTCAAGAGAATTTAAACAACCTGGTGAGCAAAATATTGTAACTAACAGAGAACGTAAAGGGACATCAGTGGCTCAGGGAATGAAAGAAGAGCCTGGGATTCAAAGTTCTGGGTTCAGTTTAAAATACTGTTCCTGAGCTGCTTAGAGACTGGGCAGAATAATTCATTAGCAACCCTTAATTTCCTTTCCAGCCCTTGTTTATTTAGAATGTAAGAGAATCTGGCTGCAGACAGGGGTGAAACGAACTCCTTCCTACTATTGTAACAAACCAACAATAGCAATAATTGTTATTTTTTTGTCTCTGCGGGCCAGTTCTAACTTTGCCCCCTCACTCTGAGAGCATTAGATATTTGTTGGATTAATGGGATCCCCTCTCAGCCTGCTCTTCTCCAGCCTAACCAGGCCCAGCTCCGCAGCCTTTCCTCACCAGAGGTGCTCCAGACCCCGAGCATCTCTGCTGTTCCTCCTTTTCTGTCTTGAACCAGCAGGATCCCGGAGTGAGGAGTGCTCCTGGCACATCCCGGCAGGATCCCGGCAGGATCCCAGGAGTGAGGAGTGCTCCTGGCACATCCCGGCAGGATCCCGGCAGGATCCCAGGAGTGAGGAGTGCTCCTGGCACATCCCGGCAGGATCCCGGCAGGATCCCGGAGTGAGGAGTGCTCCTGGCACATCCCGGCAGGATCCCGGCAGGATCCCNTCTTGAACCAGCAGGATCCCGGAGTGAGGAGTGCTCCTGGCACATCCCGGCAGGATCCCAGGTCTGCGCCTGGCACATCTCAGCAGGATCCCGGCAGGATCCCGGAGTGAGGAGTGCTCCTGGCCCATCCCGGCAGGATCCCGGCAGGATCCCAGGTCTGCTCCTGGCCCATCCCGGCAGGATCCCGGCAGGATCCCGGCAGGATCCCGCTCCAGCCGCGCTCCTGGCACAGGTGCCATTAGAGGGCAGCCCAGGCTGCTCCGGGAGCGCTCCAGCCCCTCTCCTCTGCCTCCCATCCTGGGCTGTGTCCGGCAGGGCAGACCCCTGAGGCTGGAAGGGCTCAGCTCTGCGCAGAACTTGCCTGGTGAATGAGTGAGACCCTGCAGGATAGCGGCATTCGGCTGTTCTGGGGAAAAAATACCCACAGAGACACGCATTTGACGTTTTTTCTCTCTGTTGTCAGGTCAGAGCAGGATCTCAGTTTGCTGAGTGCATCCTGGGCTGCTCTGCACTGTTTCTCATGGCTAAAATGCCATTTTCCCTGTGCTGGCCCAAGCACGTGGAATAAAACCCCCAGCACTGCAAAACCTTTCCTCTGACACAGTGATTTTACAGAATGACACAAATAAACCTTCCCAAAAGCCGCCCTTGGGGCAGCAGCAAGGAGCCACTCCAGGCTCAGGGGTGGCTGTGGGAGCTCCCCTGCCCCTGCAGCAGCTCAGAGCCCTCAGCAGCTCACAGCTCTCAGCCTCCAAATCCCAGATTTGGGGTGGAAGAGAGCTCTGGAGATGCCCCAGTGCAAGGCAGGGTCACCCAGGAGCAGGTCCAGGAGGGGCTGGGGTGTCTCCAGAGAGGGAGTCTCAGCCAGAGCCATCCACCATCCCCAGGCACGTCCAATGTGAGCTGCCAGAGCGAGAACAAGGTAAAACACAGAGTTTCAGGTGTGCAGCTTCAAGCCTTGAAGCATCACGTGCCAGCGAGGGGAGTGTAAGGCAGCTTTTAATTTCTTTGCAAAAAATGTTCTCATTTCTTTTCCGCTTCACCTCGTGGAAAATGGAAACAGTTTTTGCTGAGCTTTCGCAGGCAGTGGCTGGATTGGGGTGTCTGTGTCTGGCCACAGCTCCCAGTGACAGTGAGAGGCTCAAGAAAAAGTGTCCTTTAAATGCATTTCTGCTCCTCCAGATCTTGTCACCGACCCCGTGTGCAGCTGCTGTAGTTAAGATTAGGGCTGCAATTATTTTTTGCTGACTCTGTGGGTCTGAGCTTTTGCAGCAGACTTTCTCTAGAGGGCAGTCAGGACTCGGAGCTGCCTCGGAATAAATATATATATATACATTCTGTAGGAATGACAGATCATCTTTGCACAGCAGTAAAGGTTACAAGAGTGGGTGCACATGTTGCAGTGTAGGGTAGAACAGCTAAAAGCACATAAAGCAAACTGCACACTCTTCCTTCTCGTAGCATCACCCAGGCTGAGATTTCATTGCACATTTGTATTTGAAATGACTTAAAGCGTTCTGCTTTCAGTCGGGAGGAGAAAGGGGCTTTTTCTTAGGGAACATTCAGTTTGGGTTAGTGGAAGGCTTGGAAACAGGGAAACTAATTGGGGAAATTAGTCAGGGGGCCAAATGGCAACCTTTGGGCTGGACTGGACTGGCTCCTGTGACTCTGATCCTTCCAGAAAACTGAGCTGGCACAGCCAGAGCTTGGTCTAAACACAGCATTTGTGATCATTCTCTGGCTCCAAGGATGCACTGAACAATGGCAGATGTAAGAACACCTCTGGAATGCCTGCTGTGAAGGATATAAAGCCTGCTGGTTTTCACAGACCAGGAAAGACATGAGGTAACACCGAGGGGATGAACATTTTGGAGCTCTCTTGCACCTTCCCCATGACCTTTGCACACCCTGCTTGAACGTGATACAGTGAGGGCACCTCAGGAGAGGAAATCTTCCATCAAGACACTCCAAAAACCACACAGGGAGACAGGTGGCTGGAGAAGGATATCAGCAATTATAATGAGGTGCCCCTACCTAGGTCCAAAATTGGAGCCGTTTTTGGGGCTTGGTGATCCCATGAATAACAAAAGGAGTTTGTGTGACTGCACGGTGTAATTACAGGACATAAGAGAGGCTCTCTCTGTGACAGTGAAATAAGCATTCAGCACTGGTTTTAAATGGGGCAGGTGTGGCTGAATCTGAGCCGTGCTGCTGTCACCAGCTCCGGCAGGCTCAGTGCTGCAGGTGCCTGTTTGTCCCTGCAGTCACACAGAGCTCAGCGCTGGGAGGGTGTCATCACCACAAACCTCGCGGATCCAGCTGTTTATGGGGCCTAACCACAACAGCTGGGCCCTAAAACTGGAGCTCACCTCGGTGTGTGGGTGGGGAGGGGCAGGCTGAGAATGGGACTCACAAATAAATCAGGGGAGAGATGGATTTCTTACCTCTGGCTCCCCAAAAGCTCAGGGTTTGCTCAGCAGTTCACTGCCACTCTTTCCCAGTGTTCTATTGACTCCCAAGGCACGTGTCCATCCCTTCCTTTGTCACCTCCAGTGGTGTAACACAGCCTGCCTCCTTCAGCAGCACCTCCAGAGCTCTCAGCTCCTTGAATCTTCACTCCTCGCCCAAGAACTGGAGATGCTGTCATCTCTCTGTGTCAGGTCTCTCCAGGGAGCATTTTCCTCCTGGTCCCTGATTGCTCCATGCCCAGAGTGCTCCTGCCAGAGGATCCTGCAGGCTCTGGGTTGCTCCCTGTGCCCCAGGCAGGTGTCTGACCCCACCTCAGCCAGGGGATCTCTGCAGGGAGCAGGAGCTGCCTCTCCCATCCCACATTCCCACACCAGCCCTGCTGTGCCATCGTGCTTTGTATATCTGCAAGTGCTATGCCAAAAATTAAAGTCTGGGGCAAAAATATCAGTGGGACACTTTGAGTAAGTGACCAAGACACAATTTTTAAAAACCAGCTGGTTCAGACAGGGAATTGGGATGTTAGGAACAATGTGAGAGCGGGCTAGGTTTTATTGTAATATTATGTTTTTAAGGAATACTAAATTTAGGATCTAAAGATGTTCATACTTGAATATATTTAAATAATTACTCCGTGAAATATTCATCCTACAATCTGTATTCTTGCTTTTCAGGTGTCTTAGCATCTCACAAATCTGTATTCCTGGCCTTAAAAAGTGTGTTTCTTGCCTGAAACAAATTTAAACAATAATGTAAGATGCCATGAAACTTGAAACCTCCTGTGTCACGTCAAGGAGGCTCATCCAAGGTAATTCCTGCCACATTTGGAAAAGAACATGGAGGTTTTTAGCTCAGCTCCATCCATTCCTGAGAGCTCTCCCATTTCCTCCCAGTGGCCGAGTTCCTCTCAGGCTGTAGAGGGCAAAGCACATTTTAGGTGTGGGTTGACAGCTGGATTTTTGCAGCCCCCAGCTGACTTCAGCCTGTGACAGTGCTGCTGGGGCAGGTGTTTGCACAGCTCTGATGGAACCACTGAAGGTGTGAGCTCAGGTAAAACCCCCTGAGGTTAGTTCCCCAATCCCTCCCTGGGATAAATGGCATGGGAAAGGTGCTGGATGTAGGAATGGCACCAGGAGGGGAAGGCAGAGCTCTGCCCTGGCTGACACTGAGACTGAGCAGAGAATCTCCCAGGATTCTCAGGAGAAATGGGTCAAAGCCCTGCGCCTTGGTTCTCGCTGGGGCACCCAAAGTGACAGCTGCACAAAGAACCTGACAAAACCCTGTCCCCTTTTCACCCACCCCATGCTGGTGATGAAGATCTTCGTGCACATTGACACCCAAAGCACTCCAGGAACTTTCCCACCCCTCTGAGGTTATTCAGTACGAGCAGCAAGGCTCATAAATAGGATTAGAGCTACCCCTTCCAGAGAGGAATATCCACCTCAAATAGATCTATTTCAAAGGCAGTGGCCCAGGAGAAATTGCTGTTTGGGCTCCTCAGTATAATTCAAGCCACACTGTCTCCCAGAAAAAGCTTTTAGTTAAGGGGCTGGGATTTTAGGAAGGCTTTATACTCCATGTGTGCACCATGGACTGTGGTCCTGGAGCAGTGAGGGCTGAGCACAGCTGGTACAGCAGGGCCTGGCAGTGTTCTGACCTTTATCAGCTGGGGAGGAACAAGCCCAGCCTTAGTGAGCCAGTTCAGCCAACCTGAGCATGCCCCGTGCTGCAGATTTACAGCACACAGCCCACCCCATAAAGCAATTGTTTGGAAACCTGGGCCTTGAAACCCTGCTTGGGACAGAACAAAACTCTGTTCTCAAGTTCCACTGAGCTTCACTTCAGCCAGAGCAGTCCCAAAAAACCCATCAGTTTGTGAGAGGCCAGCAAAGAGCTCACTGCACACCCTGGGCTGGCCCAGGCTGCCTGCAGGAGTCTGAGGAGCAGCAGCCAGGCTTTGGGAGTTCAGTACCTGGGGGTGCAGGCACAGCACAGCAGACCTGGCTCATTCCTGGCTCATTCCTGGCTCATTCCTGGCTCATTCCTGGCTCTGCTGGTGCCATCTCTCATTGCTCGTGCCCCAGTCCCCCTCTGCAGAGCTGAGGGGATTGCACAAAGCTCTTTTACATCTCTAAATGGAAACCACAGAAATGCCAAATGCTGTTGCAATGAAAAGCTTTTCCCTGGGCTGCTCAAAACCAGGAGAAATCCACGTTGGACACTGCTCCCGGAATGTTGCTGCAGTGGCACTTTCACAGCAAGGAGAGCTTTCCTCCAGAAATACAAAGGCTGGAAGGGCTGGAGGGGATCAGGGTTAGTGCAGGGAGTTACTCAGGGTTAGTGCAGGGAGTTACTCAGGGTTACTCAGGGAGTTACTCAAGGTTAGTGCTGGGAGCAGTGAGTTACTCAGAGTTACTGCAGGGAGTTACTCAGGGTTAGTGCAGGGAGTTACTCAGGGTTACTGCAGGGAGTTACTCAGGGTTAGTGCAGGGAGTTACTCAGAGTTACTGCAGGGAGTTACTCAGAGTTACTGCATGGAGGTCCTCAGGGCTACTGCAGGGAGTTACTCAGGGTTACTGCAGGGAGTTACTCAGGGTTACTCAGGGAGTTACTCAGGGTTGGTGCTGAGGAGCAGTGAGTTACTCAGGGTTGGTGCAGGAGCAGGAGGGGAAGGAGGCTGGCTGATTTCAGAGGTACCTACAGGGAGCTGAGTGCCAGCAGCCCAGCCTGGTGATTCATAAGCTGCTCGTCAGGAGCTGTTAAATATCTGCTTTTTGCCAACGCTCACTGTTTCAGTCTGCCAAAGATACTGGAGAAACAGTCACTGTAAAAAATTTATAGTTTCTCAGGGGAAAACAAAAGCTTTTTGTGGCATAATACGACATCATAAATTAAAACTTTTTTTTTTCTTAAATTAAGAAGTTACATCATGTTTTGATGTAATGTGATGTGGCAGGTCATGCTTTTAATTTTAATAAGCTTAAAAAAGAGAGAGCGATTGAGATTTGGGAGTATAAATATTGTTTGTGAACCTGCATCTCCTCTTGGTGGAGGCTTGCAAGGCAGGCTCACCTCTGCCATCTGGGTTCGGGTCTTATTTCAGGAAAACAATCTGAGCTGACTTCTGGAGGCATCAGCAGCAGCTAATGAACTGAACTTGCACTGCACAGACCTTCCAGGAAATTGCCAAACAGCATTAGCCCTGCTGTGGTATTTGTCATACTCAGGTATTGCTGAGATTTAAAAAGCTCATCATCCCCAGCTTACCTTTTTGGAAATCTCCTGCAACTTCCAACTGTTAAATATTCCAGTCAGAGAGACCCAGGGCTGTATTCCAGCAGCATTCCAGGGTGCATTCCACACAGTGAGTGCCCACAGGCTGCAGGAGGATTGCAGGGCTCAGTGCATCTCTGAGAGTTGCTCCTTAGACAGAGGCATCTCTGGGATTCAGGACTGAAGCCCAACCTGCTGCAGTCACATGGAGGCTCAGGATTTTGGGCAGTGAGGTTGTGACAGAGAGCAGAATTCACGGATCTTTAAACTGATGTGAGCCCCAGTACATCTAAGACTGTAAATAGGTCCAGAAGAGTCTTTTACCAGATGATCAGTGGACCTAGGCCCTCTTTTTTTTCCAGGAAAAAAAAAAGTCTTGTGTTTTTTTCCTGATAAAGGGCACAAAAGGGATATCAGCCTTCATTTTAACCTTTGGTCACTGCCATAAGAAATGCAAAGGGTTGGGCACACTGCAGGACCAAACAGAGGGGAAATAATCACCTACTCAGCATTTCACATCCCAAATTTGCTTCATTTTCCCTTCAGCTGAGTCCCTGAGTGATGTTTGTTGAGTCCTTTCTGACACAGCTTCCCTGGACAGCCTCGGCTCCGCTCTCACTCGCTGGGTCTCATGTCACCAGACCCCAGAGGGGATTGCCCTCATCCCTGGCTGGCTCTGGCTGCAGAGGGATCCTGGAGCTCTCACTGCCTCCTTGGCAGGAACTTGGCACTGTCTGGAGGAGCCTGGATAAGCCCTGGGAGGATGGAATGAGCAATGAGTGCTGTGCCCCAGCTGAGTGACGGGATCAGTGCCGGCCGCCTCACCCTCCGCCCAGGCTGGGGAAATTGCTGTGGGGCTCTTCAGGGCACTTGCCTTTCATTCTCCTTTCTGATTTCTCTTCCCAGTCCTCTTATTTATTTTCCTAATAGTTCATTTTTCCCCATTCTGGCTCTCATTTTGATATTTTTAATCGCATTCAGAATGGAGGGGAAAGGGTGACCCATCGTCCTCATAAGTGACACCCAGTGTGTGCCTTGAGTGACAGGAGGTACCATTAGAATCAGCATCCCTCCTCTGACAGGGACTATCCCTGTTAACATCTCCCTACTCGGGGCTGTGGGTTTGATCTCCCAGAGCTGTAAATTATGAGTGACTCCATCAAAGTCAGAGGCATTCCTGCAGTGCTGACACGGGGGAGGTCAGCTGGGATTGGTGCTTTCAGGATTTCACATGTCTGGCTGGGGTGGTGCTGGCCATTTCTGCTGCTCCCTCGTGTGTGTGCTGGCACTCAGCTGGCAAAGGGACCTGCTGTGAGTGAGCTTCTCACTGCTGGGAGTGAGTTTTCACTGCCTTGGATTTCTTGAAGCTGGCATTTGAGCTTGGCTGTGGAGACAGAACCGTGCAATGCTCCATTGGAAATCATATCAGTATCAAAACACAATAAAAGTGAACCAAAACATCTGAAATAATTTTCTCTGTGTACACAGAGTATGTCTCCTTGGGGTAAAACTGATCTTTCGGAGTTCACGTGGCAAGTAAACTACTGCAGGCAGAGAAAGTTCAGCTGAAAACAACAGGCCAAGATTAAACATCTCCAAAGTTAAACTGGGAGGAGGAAAATGATTTTGCCTTCAGTTCCACAATTTTACACCCCTGTAGTGTGACTGGTTTCTGTGCTGGTAATTTCTTTGCAATAGAGAAAGCCATGAATGTTCTGGAGGAGGCTGAACTCTTAGAAGAGGCTCCGTGGGAAGGGGGGAAGAATGCAGAGTTTTGATTCATGCCAGAAGGAATGTGCTCACTAGGAACAAAGTTTACAAAACTCGTTTCAGGAGGTATGAAACCACAATGAGACCAAAACCTGCATGATCAGACTGACTTGGAAAACAGAGTAAGGAGCTGCAGAAACTGGTACATAGGGAAAGTGGGGAGGGTCAAAGGTGGAGGAGCCCTTAAATCTCTTTGCAACTGAGAGAAAACAGAAAAAAAGGTTTTTAAGAACTCCGTACTTTGTATTCTCTTAGATAATGAGAACATAAAACGTCTGGTTTTCATCTTTTTTACACTTATGTAAAATTAGGATCAACTCCCCAAGTTAATGGAGTTACATAGGTTTAAATCTGGCATAAGTGAGATAAGAGCCAGGCCTGTCAGTTCATTAAGGGCTTCATTAACTGTGACTGCAATGCCTCGCAGAGCCTGTGTTCCTGCAAATAACAACACGAGTCTGAGGCCACAGGAAGGGATCCTGCGTGTCCTGGAGGGTGCTCTGCAGGCAGCTGCCCACTCCCAAAGCCAGAGTGTTTGCACTGGGAATGGTGCCTCTGTGTTTGTCCAGCCCAGGAATGTGCCTGGAGCAGGGAGGATGCACACAAAGGAGGGTCTGACCTGTCACCAGTGACAGGCAGCCCAGAAAACACTCACAGGGCTGCACTCACACAGGAGCCTCCATTTAATTCAACTTTGTCATGACTTCTTGGCTGGCAAAACTCTCCTGTTTATGTTTATCTCAGATGTAAGTTAAATATAAAGCTTCATTCCACCATTCTGTGCTTTCTGCTGAGGGATTGCTGATGGTCTCATGATGCTACTCAACCCACTCTATGCCAATTTGACTCAAACATCAAGATAAATGTGTATTAAAAACCATCCACGAGAAGGATCTGAATAACAAAGCAATGAGCAGCTCCCTCACAAACTTTATTCCCCTTCAGGACTGATGGGCTCCATCACTTCAGCTTTGCTGTTTGATCAGATGGAAAGTGGTGCAAATATCCCACGTCCCACTGCCAGGGCAGTTGTGAACAACTGCAAATTTTTTTGTTTGAGTTATAGGTCAAGCAGCAATTTCCCAGCACAGCCCCTAATGAAAGCAAAGATTTTCTTCCTTTTAAGCACACATCAGACCAATCTAATTTACTGGGGAGAAAATTCACTTTAGTGCAGAAGGACAATCCAGACGTATACACTGCTTAGGCTCTTGTTAAGTGAAAATTGGGATAAGTGGTACTAAGTGGATGCATAGATCTTAAGCTTGTCCTCTTCAATAGGGTGAATTTTACCCTTAATAAGAAGTGTAAGTAGAGCATCAGTGTTGTCTGGATCCTTCTGAGGATCATTAACACACAGCTGAGTTTCCCCATAAAGATACAGCACGAAATGGGAATTAATTGAGCTGTTTCAGTAGTTATGTACTTCCTGCTTTTTGCTTCTTACTTGTAAACTGTGAACTCTATTATGTCTGGCCCAAATTATTCTGGAGAAAAAGGTTTTGAATTAATTTCTATCAATCCTTCCTGGGATTTCCGTATGCATTTCTACTCCATTTCTGCTATTTGTTCTGCTGGAAATTTATCATATCACAAGGAAATCCTGCAGACACTTAATTTAGTCGTGGTGTGACTTGCTGGGTTTGTCCTTGAGAAGGTCTGCTCAGGAGGCAGCGAGGGAAGCTCAGATATGCATATGTGATGTGGGCCCTCCAAACAAACTTCACAGCCACGGCTCCAGCCACCAGGGAAGGGCTGGTGGCAGCTTTAGCCTGGGAAAGGCTCAGCCTGTGCCCGAGGGAGCACCAGAGCAGTTTGGCTGCGTTTGTCCTTCCTTCAGACAGCAGCACCAGGCACCTCAAAGGCCCAATTCCCCCATTCCTGAGGAACAGAGTGTAGCGTTGAGGCTGGGGTAACTCTGGAGATGGATTTGATTTCAGACAAGCTCTGCAAGGGAGAAATGATGCCAGGAAAGATGGAACTTCAGCTGCAGGCTGCCAGACCTCCATCCTGGAAAAGGGGAGACCTCACTCTCCACAGCTCCCAACGGGAGGGTGCAGCCAGGGGGAGCTTGGCCTCTTCTCCTGTGTTCCGAGTGAAGGGATGAGAGGAAATCGGTTTAATTTGCACCAGGAGAGGTTCACATTAGATATTAGAATGTTTTTTCACTGCAAGGGTGGTCAGGCATTGGAATGAGTTGCCCAGGGAGGAGGTGGAATCACCACCTCTGGAAGTGTTCAGGAGGCATCTGGAGTGGCACCTGGGGACAGGTTGGGGTGGTGGTGGTGGTGTGGGGTTGGTGATGGTGGGACTGGATGATCCTGAAGGTCTCTTCCAACCCTGATGATTCTGTGACCACCGGGGCCTGCTCTGCTCCCCTCAGCGTGGTGCCATTTCTGGTTCCTAGGGGTGGTCACTCTCATCATTGCCCAACTCCACTCCTGAGAGGGGTGAGAATGGACAATCCTGCTCTGTCCTGAGCAGTCACTCGAGAGAATTTCATTAGATGTTCCCAAGTAGGTCCCTGAATTGCTAACAGAGCTTGGAAGATTCCCTTTCCTGTTCCATTATTTTTTTCCCACTTGACCCCGAATCAATCTTCTGGCTGGTTCAAAAAGCCCCCTTGTCCCAGGGAAATGGAAACGACACCTTGGTGTGAGAGCTGGTGCTTTTGGCTCGTGGCCTGATGTCATCTCAGTGCTCTGTACATCAGAAGAACGTCCCCTGACACAGACATTGCTTTACCTTCGCTGCAGTGACTCATCATTTTCCCACAATTAAATTTTTGAGCTCTAATGCAAAGCAGACTTATCTGCTTTGACAGGACAGTACAGAATAAACAGAAAAGACTAAATTTGTATTGGCAGCTACCACTGCGCTGCAGTTATGAGTAATCCAGCACAACCAGAAAGGACACCAAGAAATCAAAATAGACTCGAGTGGCTGGAGAGCCACAGGAGAAGCCAGAGCTGTTGGTGCCCAGGAGCTCCCTGTTCAGAGTTGTACCAAGACACTAGCTGGGAACAGCAGCAAGAAATGTTTCCAGGATTTCTCTCCTATCTCTCTCTCTCTCTCTCTCTCTCTCTATTTTTTTAAATCTTTCATTGTCTTTTTTATTTCTTAAAAGAAAGCTCTGGCACTGTGGGTAATTTCTATGTGTGCTATGAAGACTAAGGAGAAAAAACTCCCAATGTGGACCACGATTCAAACACAGCAATTTCCTCCATCCTGTGCCCTCCTTCCCTCTGACCAGCACTTCCCACTGAGTGTCCCATCTGCCCAGCTCTCCCTTTCCCACTGAAACTGTGGGATGCTGGGATGGGGCTGGAGTGTGACCCAGCCCCACCAGCAGAGAAGCTGCACACCCCAGTGGCTGCAGGAGGCTCCTGGAAACCATCGCTCCCTGCACTGGTTTCCAGTCAGATTTGATTTGTTCTGGCCACATGCTGAAGACAATTTCCTGGTGTCACAGATGCTTTCTCGTGGCGGGGACATCTGTCACACCTGGAAATGTTGGTGGAGGAGGAGGGGAGTCAATTTGTACACAAAAAATTGGTCGAATCTTACCTTGGAGATCCTGGTTTGCAGAAGGGAACTGATTCATGAACTCAAGAATCTTCCAGCTGAGAAAAGACCTGCACTGGATCCAGCTGGGTTTAATTCCCCTGGGCCGAGTGTTGCTGGATGGCCCGGTCAGGAACTCTGGGAATGAGGAAAAACATGGAATTCCTTATTATGTCTATATCCAAATTTACATGTGCAGTTACTGCATCAGAACATGCAGATCAATAAACCTATGAACAAATGAACAGAACTTGCTGGCTCGTGTTTCAGCAAATTAGGACATGATTACACACAGTCAAAAATCTGGATCCTAAACCTTTGCACACTTCTGTTGTGATATTTTGTAATTGCTAATTGCAACAATATCTGCACAGGGTATGTAATTCAACATGACAAGTGTTTTTAGCAGCAGGTGAATAAGATCAGTTATTGAAACAGCAAAATTATTGCCAACGTTGAGGAAATTAGATAAAAATGGAAGGTCCAAAGAGCCTCATTCATATCAGATCTAACACAAGCTGGAGTAAACACAGAGAATTGTTAACTTTACATGTCAATAAATTATTTAAATAGTTTATAAGAAAACAGAATGGCTTGGCACAGTTCTGACTTTGGAGCATCATAAACAGAGCAGTAATATTACACAGCTACCACTCACACATTTCCATTTTGGACTGCTCACCTATTGCTTTCTGTGTGTAAATTGGAAAGCCTTGACCATTAATATACCAGACACAAATTCCTGCCTTTAGCAGCTTCCAGCCCAGGGCACAGGGAAGCAGAAACTCCTTTTGTTACATGTGAAATCTGCTTTCACTGGCTTACGTCGAGTCTGAGTTTTGGTCCTTAAGCAACACTTGGCACCATTTATTCCAAACTACCACAAGCCCTCACCTTGCACCCCATCCTCCAAGGAAGGGATGCCTGGAGAAGGCAGTGAGCAGCTCCAGTTGCTCTCTGGGGATGCCAGTTCAACCTCTGTGTGTGCACTGGGAGCTTTGGGAGCTCGGTCTGAGCAGGCTCTGCCCGTGGTGCCCAGTGCCAGCAGCGTGCCAAGGGCTCTCCAGGGGAACAGGAACAGACCTGGCTCTGGGCCACGGAGATTTTGGACTGCCACGAACAGGGCTTCACTTTTAATTAATTCTTAAATGCAAAGCATCAAGGGCATGATATCCTTAACGAGAAGGACAGGAGCACCTTGCCTTTTCTTGCCTTCCAGCATGAAATAAAGGCTGGTGTCCTGCAGGATCCCCTCTGTGAGCAGGTGTTTGCTTGGGATGTAATAGGACAGGGATGTGTCCTGCAGGATCCCCTCTGTTTGTTTGGGATATAACAGGACAGGGATGTGGCTGTGTCCTGCAGGATCCCCCCTGTTTGTTTGGGATATAACAGGACAGGGATGTGGCTGTGTCCTGCAGCACCTGTGGCTTCAGATTCGCCTCTCAGACAGCTGCAGTGATCAGTTTGGCTTTCACAGGCCAATTCTCATCCAGTTGTAGAGTCAGGACGAGGAGCAGCACGGACTCTCCTGTCCAGCTGCGAGTTCTGCTGTTCTTGGTGGCAGCTTTGCTGTTAAAAGCAAGGGAATCACCAAGCACAGGTGGGAAGGATTCCCCTGAGTGCTCTTTCTCTCTCCTGGCTAAGTTTTACAGAACGCTGGGTACCTGTTACCTGTTCTGTTTCCCCCTCCAAGGCAGTGACTGTGTCAGGCTGCCCCTCACAAATCCCCCTGACAGAGAGAACCCTGCCTGGGAGCAGCAGGAGGCTGGGGCAGGATGGGTCCCTTTGATCCGTGTGCCCCTGGAGCACCTGCAGCGTTTGGGGCTGGCTCCAGGAGGATTTCCCAGCTCACAGCTCGTGCCTCCTTCCTTAACCGTCTGCCCTGTTTACCAGAAGGAGTATTACCTGATTTCTCGGTGTTGGCTCCCTGCTGGTGTCCTGGCAATCAGTTCATGCATAAATCTGCCATTTCCGTGTCTATGGACGTGCACGGGGAAAAGAGGCACTCAGGAAATATTTGTGCCCAGAGTCAGCATTTGTAAACCAACGCCACAGGCCCACGGCCTTCCCACTTTTGTTTTCACTCTAAGATTCTTAATAAGGAATAATGAACATCAACACCCAGTTATTCAGTAAAGCAAAGCATATAAGCAATTAAATTAAATTAAATTAGCACAGCCAAGCAAACAAAGCAGTAATCATTCAAGTCCTCTATTTAGGCTGCAGCCATAGTGATAGACTGAAGAATAACAACACATTCCAGTAAAGACAATTACTATTAAATTCTTATTTTTCGGAAATCTCAAACCCTGAGTAAATACTGATTTTTGTCACAAAAGGTTCCTTTTAAATCGTCTTTCCCTCTCACTTCAAAATGTGACAAATCCCAGATAGAATTGGTCTTTTATAAGCTTCATTTTACAGGAGTATATTCAGCATTATCTTCTCCACACAGTTTGAGCTCGTATCCTCCTGGGAGCCTCCACCACTTTCCTTGAATGTACTAAAACAAGGATTGGCCAGTCCAGAACAGTAAAGGATGAAGGTATTAGAGAATAGTCTTGGGTCAAGAATTATTATTGCTAGAGGCCTCCAAAATCTAGTTATGGGTTTCAGCAAACCCTGTGGGCTCTTATGATAATGCTTTTCTACAGTATTATTGTTATATGGCACTAAATCAGTCAGATTCATGAGCAACAAGAGGTCAATGTCTGATTGAAATTCATAAGGTCAAAAAGGAAACTAAAAATCAATTTATAAGATATGAAGATTTAGGTTCAAACTATATCCATGAGCAATAAAATTTCACATCCATAAATGTAAGAAATCAGTTATTAAACTTGAGGGGGGGAAGAAGACTTATTAAGTTTTACACACACATAAGGCAGCTAACACATAATTTTATCAGACATTACTGAAATCCTATGTGTAATATAAGAGATGATGGGCTAAAATGCTAAATGGTTTAGCACTAAATTATTAAGTGATGTATCCCTAAGGTATTAAACAGATAAGAAATGCAGAGCAGGTGTCTCTCCCACCAACTCCTGATCACCAGTTTAAGTGCATATTGATAACAAATGCACTTTAGAGGCAAAATAGTATTAGTAATATTTTTGCTGTGTGAAAGCCTCATGTCAGAATAACTAAAAGCTTCTCCCTGACAAAGAAATGTTCATATATATTACATATATATCTATATAATCATGTTAAGTGTTAGCTCCCTGTAGAACAGAAAGGAACCTGCAGTGAGTGGAGCTGGTTTGGTGCTCACACACAGGTAAATAACAGAGGGGAAACAACAACTCCACCACTCTGAGGAGGAGAATTCCAGCAAACACTCTTACCTGGGCTGAAATAAAAATGCATTTTTATTAAAATTACAGATTAATGGAGATTCCTGGAAGCCAGAGGTATAAAAATGGCACGCTGCAGACAAATGTGGTTATTTCAAGCCTAGCCTGTGGATTCCACAAGAACTCTTTAGCCCTTGCTATTAATTTTCCAGCTGTCCCCCGTTTGGATGGGTGATTGCTCAGAGAATGCTGCTCAGAATTGGAGCATCCCTCACATCCAGGGAGGGGATAAAGGTGGGGCACAGGGCTCGGGCACACCTTGGCTCATCTCTGATGGGGCTCTCCTGGACCAGGACAAACCTGCATCTGTGTGCTGAGGCATCTCTGAGAGGGATGCACTGCCGTAGGCACAGAAAGGGGATTTAAATCAGCTAAAAAATCCTGTAGTGTCCAAAAAGAAACAGGAAGAAGAGGAATGTTGGTGGATTTAAGGTAGATTATAAATGAAAGGGCACAGTGTCGTGTGTGGTGGTGGCTGAGGGTTGTGCAGAAAGCATTTGCTGTGCCTCAGCCAGGTGCAGAGCAGCAGGCTGCATTCCTTGGAGGGAAGCAGGTGGAATTCCAGAACTGAATCTGCCCAGCTTGGCCATTTCCTCAGGGATGCCATTCCCACAAAATGAAGGCTTTGCCTTCAGTGGATTTCAAAGGAGGTCCAGATTTAAATCCCCCCAAAAATCAGAATTCTCCCTGAGTTTGATACATTTATTTACGTGGAGCTCCCACTCCAAGGACAATGTGAGCCAGAGCAACAACATTTGAGTGTGTTTTAGAAAAGGAGAATTAAAAATACAAGTGACCAATGTTGGGGTTTTCCCCTCCTCGTAATATTTTGGTTTTCTTTGCCTTTTCAAGGCAGAGACCAGCACTGAGATTTCCAAGCTTTGCTCTCTGGATGGGAATAAGGAAAATTACTTCTGAAAGGCAAAAATCCCAAACTCTTGGATAATAATGTGGCTGCAGGGATTTAATGAATTCCTGGGGGACCTCCCAAATTGCAAGAGTGGCCAGCATTACGTCATTGCTGGGATTCAGGATGTGTTCAGAACAATTATGTAAAATTACAGCAAGGGATGATTTTAGAATTCCTCCTTTTTTTCTCTCTACATAAGCAAACTTCCATGACTTAATTACTTGTTAATGTAATGAGCAACCAAAAAAAATACCAGGTTTTACAATGAAAAAGAACCATTCTTATGCTTGTTTACAATGATTCTGGACTAAAATTACCTAAAAAGGTTAAGATTGTTATATTAGCAATATTTTAATATAGTAGAGTTTAAATTATATTATAAAAATTATAGATAATTATGGAAAATGATACATTCTATGTCTAGCAGGATACCTAAACACTCCTGTAAAAATGAAATAAGGATCTATTAATGCCATAAACCTACTTAATAAAAGTTGCTTTCATATTCAAAACCAAAATATTAAAGCATGCTCCATATCTGAAAGTCAAAAGTGAAAGAATAAATTAACTAAGGTTAAGAACCTTGTAGCAGCTGACTAACAAAGCTCTAGGGCATTATAAAATTTCATGCTCTTGTAATAAAAAGGATAAAGAATTGGCTAGAAGACCACTAAAAGTTAAAATAAATGAACATAAAGTAGATGAAAAAGCTTGACACGGCTGAGACCACAAATGTGTAAAGACCAAAGACACAGTTTTAAGCCATTAGAGGACTGAATTAAATGCAAAATGAATCCTGGTAGTAAATTAATAGAAAATTACAAAGGTAAATGAGCTCTTTTTCCCAGTTACAGAAAACTTTTTATATAATTTTTTTCCGGCACTTGAAAACATTAGAAGTGTGGTGAGTTAAATCCTGGCACCTGCCCAAGCCAGAAACAATTCCTGATACTTCTGCATATAGAAAAAAAATCAATTTTTATAGAACAGACAGAAGCAGGATCACACGAGGTTTTTTTTCACTTAATATCAGGTGGGAGCAATTCACTTTTTAAATTATTTTCTAGAGTGTGTTCACGTTTTACCTCTGAGCTCAGCCCCACCTTCACTCGTGTAAACCTTCAAAAGCAAGGATGAGAAAAAGTCAAATATTTGAGACTTGTTTTGTTTTTATTTCTTAATCAGTGGATGAGAGTGAGAAGGGAAGAGCTTGGGAAAGGTAAAGGCACATTGTAACCTACAGAAAAAAGAGACAGGGCAAGGCAGCCAAAATCTGTAACTTTGCAAGGTCAAACACAGACAAAACGTGGAAGGGAACCAACCTCTGGTTCTGGCACGTTCTGTTCACCAGCATGAGAAATGTTTGCCTCTCTGGCCACTTCTGCCTTTGGAAAACCTGTTGGGGATGAGAAAATTGGCAATTATGGATCTAGCCTGGCTCCCAAGTCAAAAACCAGAGGGATGGGAAAGGAAATCACCTTCTGACCTCCAAGAATCAGTGCTTTGAACCCCAAAATGGTGTTAGGTGAGGCTGGGTCCCTCTGCTCTGGTTACATCACCCAGAAATCTTCCTGAGCTTTGTTCTGTGCTGGGTTTTGCCTTTGGAAGGCGCAGCCCTGGGCTGAAATCAGGTCTGGTTTGGGCTCTGGGATCTGGAGAGCTCAGAGAGAGATCAGTCGCTGCAGGTGGGACCCATCTCTGCAGAGGGCTGTGCAAAGGCTGCCTGTGCCAGCTGGGTCTCACTTTGTGTTTGAAAATTCCAAATGACACAGGACCGAGTTCCCTCCATCACCCTGAGCCGTGGGCAGGGTAAGGTGCTGTTTGTTGTTGTAAAAATACATCTCCCCCACAGGCTTCCAAATAAATGAACTGCAAGAGTTTTTCTAAAATCGGGAACCCCACGAGTGATTGGAAAGAAAAGATTCATGGGCAGTGCAAGTCTGGCTCTTTACAAGCACAGGTTCAGAGGGTTTTTGGGCTCTCAGCACAGCTTTGAGGAACTGTCTCCCTCCAACTCTTATTTTCTGGATTTTTGGTTTGGCTTTCTGGCTTTTTGTGGGTGTTTTACCCCCATGGGCTGCTGCAGGGTGAGGATGTTAGTGCTGGAGTCTTAATGCAACTCCCTGAGTGACCTCTTTGTCATCTCCACCATGAACATTCCCCTTTATAGGGCTGGAGAAGAGCTCTCCTGAGAGCATGGGGAGGCACATGCCAGTGGGAATTCCCACATTCCCACAGCCCACTCCAGCTGTGGAATGGCAGCAGAGGCACATCCAGCCCTGAAGGACTGGGCTGCACTCCAGGATGAGGAATCCCTCGGGGATGGAGGTCACCAGGATGGATCCCTGCAGCCTCCAGGTTTGAAATGATGCAGCTGACTGGGTTTTGTGCCAGCCACCCAAAAACAGGAGAGAGAATCTGGTTGCTCTGCCCCTTTCAGCCAGGCAGAAAACCCACAGCAGCCTCTGGGTGGAAATCTTAGAAGTTCAAGTTGAAAAGACACAAATGAAACTCTGGAAATGGGGGAGCTGGTGGGAGAAGCTGAAGTTCAGCGACGTTGGTGATGACAGACAGAGGCTTTTGAGCGTTTTGCAGGAGCCCATCAGTTCTCTTCATTAACAAACTGTCCTGGCCCTGCTTCTAGAGCAGCCCCAGCACATCAATCTGACCATTTCTAATGAGATAGAGGCTGCGACTGCACGGGCCAGACTTGCTTGTCAGCCACTGCCTGATGGGTTTAAGTAAGAAATGATCCTTCATTAATTAACCTTCACTTGCTATGTAGATTCTCTCATTGAGATGCAGGTAATTAAGCCAAGGTCATTCCAAGGACTGGCAGAGCAAAAGCAGTGATGCAGAGGTGCTGTGGTTGTTTTGATCAAGGGCTTTGGCTGCAGTTGTTTCAATGTGACAGTGACACACTCAGAAGTGGCCTTTTTGGGGGAAAAGAAAACCACCCTGCTTTTTCAATGTGTCACCCCAAGGCTAAATAGGTTTTGGACCCAACTTTATAGACTTGGTATTTGGGGTAGATTAGGAAAAGAAAGTATCAGTAAACTCCAGAAAATTCCAGAAGGGGGAAAAAAAAATAAACGTGAAAGAGAGGCAGGAATGAACTTATTGGGAGGTCTTGACAGTGACTGAAATATCCCTGCAAAAAAGACTCTCAATCTTGCATTTCATTTAAAGTAATAGTCCCCAATTAAAACAGAACCACTCCAGTTAGAAAACTTTCTGTAAAAAATAGAAGTGTAATTTGTCTTGGTGCTCAGATTAATCTCCCTGGCTTTTAACCCTTGCCCAGGAGCTGTGGGGAGCTGGGCACTGCAGGCTCTGCTCCCTCCCTCCCTCCCAGGTGTAAAACTCCAATTATGAACCCACCGGAGCTCGGGGACAGAGCAGCATTTCCTGCAGCTCCTCCAAATTAGCTCCTGCCTCAGCCCGAGCCGTGAGAAGCTCCAAACTTTGATCACTGTTGAGAGCAAAGTGAATATATTGAACCTGCAAATAGCCTTTGGCTCTTTCCGAGTGGCTCCCTTATAATTTGAGGGTTAGATTAAAGTTGCATGTTATAGATTTTAATAACTCTCTTCCATTTGGGCTCCGAGTGCCACTTGCTGGGGATTGTGTGACCCGACTCCCCAGCATGTCCCATTATGGGCACTTAACCTTGAAAGTTGTAAAGACAGAGCATTTAATCTGTTAAACACGGGCAGAATCAGAAGGTTATATAATTACAGGTAATTTGGCTTAGCACTTCTAGTGCTTTTCAATGATGAAAAGAAATTTTGCTGAAATTTTTATCCTCAAGAAACAGAAGAGAAATGAAATATGTTAAAGACAATATTGAATATGACAGGACAAAAATATTTGTTGAGCTATATACATAAATTTGTTTCAATTAAGGCCTTCAGTGATCATTAGTAAACTTTTACAAGCAAAGAGCAAATTTCGGTGTTAACAGTTGTGCGGAAAAACCTGGAGCAGATAAGAATGACTTTGAAATTCTTTTCCCACAAATATTCCTGAGAAGTGTAAATTAGAGCCTTCAGCAAATCACTATCTCCTTATGGAAATTCCACAGCTGGGCAAACAGCAAATTGTTTCCACTATGAAATAAAAAATCAATAAAATTAAAATCTTCTGAAAAAAACAGGAAATAATTCACGACAGCAGAAAAGACCAGATAACAACAGATTATAACAGATAATAACCAACTAATTCTGGCTTTGTGGTGGCGAGGGAAGGGCACAGTTCTATAGAGATTACAGGAGATTTATTCATTCTAAGTTTAAGAAAATTGATGCTTCAATAAAGAGTGATTTTTGGGAGGCCATTTTACCATCCACAGGTGTTTCTGGACCTTTAAAACACTGACCTGAGTAATTAAAGGATGCAGGTGTATAATTATTGTAAATAATACTAATAATACTAATAATACTAATAATACCAATAATACTAATAATACTAATAATACTAATACTAATACTACTAATAATAATAATAAATAATCCC
>VWZT01002055.1:21502-73117 GCA_013397055.1 Pachycephala philippinensis
GGAATCAGATTTAAGGGGATGATCAATCTTTGTAGCTCAGAGGTTTATAATCAATAAATACCTGAGAAAAGTTTTACACAACACATTTAAAGTGGGGGGAGAGAGTGAGATCAGAAATAAGATATGGAAAGCTGAGTGTCTGCTAATCTCAGCCTAAATTTAATTTTCCAGAAGGAACCAACAACATGCCATGGAAAAGATGAAGAAACCCATGGCTGGACCAACACTTGGACACGCTCCACACACAATGGGGTTTAACATGGAGGAAAACCATTGGGATTTCCATTTTAATCCTCAAAAAACTTACTTTGTAACAGATTTTNTAAAAATATGAAGTCAGCTGAACCTGAACGGAGCTCCAATTACACCCATTTTTTTAAAGCTTTTGCGAAAGTGTTTGAGCTTAATTAGGTTAAGCTATTTCAAAGCATGCCCAGTTGTTGTAATTTGTTTATGATACAGAGTTGCTCTTTGATCATGAATGTTCATTTTTATAGAAACCCTGTTATCAGTCTCTGGATAAGAAACAAAATGAGCAGTGTTTGTGGTAAGAAAATTTAGAAAAAGTTTAGGGAGCTCAGAAAAGAGCTGTCTTCTTAATAAAAGAAAGACATGACTTAATTTAGCATGTGATGGCAGGAGGGTAAGTAAATGATTTTTTAGGGAAGAAAGGGAAACTAAAGTGTGTTCATTTATCCACCCTGCCAAAGATATGGTGCTGGAGAATCTCACCCTGAACTTCACCGCTTCTTGGGGAAAGCTCCTCGAATATCTGCTCGTAACTTTTATCTTTGGAAATTCCTCCATTCTCACAGAAAAAGAACACAAATCATTCTCCAGCCTTGAAACCACTGCTTGATAAGGATATTTTAGAGAGAGTTAATCAGAAGGGTGAAAAAGGTACAATGGAGTGTGAGCGTCCCTCTGAAAATACTCTGGCTCTTCATTTTTAAAGAGCTGTCGGTGGAATTGGGTAACAAGAACATCCTCAGACCATCTTTATTTCAGAGCAGGAATCTGGGTTAGAGGCTGTGCGTTGGCTTTCAGCTCCTCTCTCTGGTTTTTTTNTTTGTTTCAGTCTTTCCCGTGGTGAGATGGGTGCATTAGCTGCACGGTTCTCGAGCTGCAGATCATCCAAAATACATGAATACATCGTGGCCTTTGGGAAGGGCTGGATTCACAGAGCATTTAAATGAGGTTTTTTCCGAGATGGCATGAAGATATTTTCGCACTCCGAGGGGAATAATGCAGATCTGTCGAAGTTCCCTGTACCAGCAGAGCTCCCTCTCCCTGGAACACGCTACAGAGTGGAGAAGAGCTTCATATGCAAAAACGGAGTTTTAAAGCTTTGCTCAGCTTTTTTTTATTTTTTAATTATTATTAATTTATTTTTGAGGCGCAGCTGATGATGTGAGGGGCCTGTGAGCATCCCTGCACGTCCCAGGATGCCAGGGTTGGTCAGCCCGGAGCCATCTCACCTGATTTATGCACAGATTAGTCACGGATGCAAATGAGATGTGCAATATTTGTACACTTTCTCAAACCTTGGTCTTAATGACTCATCTTCCAAAACAAAACTAATGATGTTGAAGAGCAATATGCAAATATTTGCTCTTTGACAATGACATCTCCAAGAAGCAGCCAAGGCTCCTGTATCATTAGTAAGGCCAATCAACTTACTCAGAGTAAACAGCTGAAGTTCAGCCAGCTCAGTCTCTTCTCCTCTTCACAATTAACTTTGAATTACTTTCACATTTTTCAGCTGTGTTCAATATCCAACATTTATTTTGAGTCAGGGCCAGATTTATGAAGGTATTTTTGTCCACAGGAGCTGGACACATTCGCTGCTCAGGCATTTCTTCTAAACTCACCAGGTTGCTGCTAAGCTTTTCGTGCATCTGACCCTCATTTTTGGTCTTTCTGGTGGACAGAGCCTCCTTTTGTTTATGGTCTCTGCACTTTTGGACGCTCAGATGATTTCTTAGATTGAAGGGATTAAGTCACCTGGCTTTATTTTTACTCCAGCTAGGCTGCATTTAGATACTATATCCATATTTAAAATCTGCTTTCCATAAATGTTATGCAACATTCCCTTAAAAATTGCTGTTTCAGTTAACATTTCTGCCCATAAATCAGTCACTGGAATATTCAGAGAAAGCAAATATGAAAGGGGTGTGAACACAGCTGAAGGCTATTCAATGTTTTATTCAAGGGAGTTTTCATGGAAAATATTTTGAGGTATTTGCTTAGTTCTAATCATTACCATGGGACACCCTGGAAATCCAATAGTGACAGAAGTGCCAAAACTTGAAAGCAATTAAGCGTGTTTGAAGAAAGAAATTTTCATTTTCTGTTTGCACTGAAGTTTTGGTGCAGGAAGGAGGCAGCCCAGCCGAGCCAAATTCCACAATTCTCACAGCATCCAGCAGTTTGGAAGGCCATGGATCTACCCTAAGCTCTTGGAGACCTTCTGTGGCAATGGGGAGCCTTTTTTTGCTTTTCTGTCCGTATTTTTGGCCAGGAATTTGGCCATTGCTGGGCTCCAGGCTGCTTACATTTCCCGGGACGTACCACAGGTAACAAAAATGTGTTGGGATGGAGCTCCTGGGGGGAAAGCTCCACGCTCTGGGTTTGTCTGCAGCCAGGAGAGCAGAGCAGGGGAGCACCAAGGAAGGGCTGGAGGTGGCTCTCAGAGCTCTGGGCTGGGGACAAGGTGGGGATTTGATGGTCTGGGAGGGCTTTTCCAACCTCAGCCGTTCTGGATTCTGGGATGTCTGAGCTGGTGCTGGAGCAGCTCAAGTCCTAAGAACAAAACACCAGTAAATTTGTCGTGGGCAAATCCAGCCCAAGCACAGTGTCCCCTCTGTGGGAGGTCAGGCACCTTTAGGACACCCAGATTTCCAAGCTGCTGGTGGCTTAAAGGGTACTGAACCTCTGCAGGCCTTATTTTCCATTTATTGGGAGTGCAGGGAGCCGATTCCATCGGGGATTCACTCCATAATGTGATAAATGGAGCCTTCAATGGATGGCTCCAACCTTGCCCTGGTGCCAGGGCTGTGCCAGCCTTCCCTGACTGGATTTTAGCAGCCAGAGCTGAGACGTGAGAAGGGTTTTTGTGCTTGGAAAGTTCAGCATTGAGCTATGGCCAAGCATCAGCACTTCCCTTACTTTGCATTCCGAGGGCTCTGTGTCTGGGCTGCGTGTGCAGAGAGATAACAACAGTGAGCACTCCTGGAAATGCAGTGCCCTCCTCCTCTCCTGCGATAAAGCACGAGATAATAGAGACATCGCCTCTGAAACACGTTCGGCCGAATTTTGGAAGGCCAAAATATGAAGGCGTTTTTTACATTAGGCTGGATGGATGAACTCTTGGAGCATAAAAGAGCGCCAGGAACTCCACGGGGTGGGTTTTCCCTTCAGGACACGGCACTTAGCAGCTATTCAATTACTGGTTCAAGATAATAAAGCACAAATGCAACAGCTCCTTTACACCATACTTCATCTTTCGCTTCCTCATGAATACAGAATTGCAGTGCTGATCACACAAGCATCACACAGCTCCATCCCAACATCCACAGCCTCAAAGAATTGTTTCTGTGAAGTGGTTTCAGCTGAGTTTGAACACCTGGGCTTGGACAGGGCATGGAAAAAACCTCATTGTTTGTTTTAGGAACGGGACCTTCACCAGTCCATAAAGCACGGTGATGCCTTAGGTTTTAACTTTTATATTTTCCAATCCTGCATTCCCAGTGTGTGACTCTGCAGTGTCCTGCAGCCTGGGAGCTGCTGCTCTCTCATGCTGAGACAGACAGAACAAAGCCTCTCCAGGCTGCTCTCCAAGGACACCCAGCCCGGCCTAGGCCCAAAATGTGTAACCCAGCATCTTGAGAAGGGGGGCAAGCTGAGGGGAAATTCCATCATTAGCTACAGTTTAATTGGTGAAATTGGGTTGAGATGCAAATGGCCCAAAGCTATAAAAGTGTGAAGAACTTGTGACTCGGGGTCCATCTTGGGTGCAGCCTTTGGCCTGCCCAGGGTGTGCCTCTGAAGGCCTTTCAAATAAATATCCACCTTTATTCCCTTCCTCCTGTCCAGTCTCTGTTTCTAGGCTGGCCTCTTTAGGCATCAGAGGGAATGGGGGTGTTTGTGGGCCCTGCCCTCCGGGCTGTGGCTGGATTATTATTAACAATAACAACCCGACGACAAAGGGTAACCCTGCATAAATAACAGGCAGCAGCACAGAGCACCACACACAAGCAGAAAATAGGAAATCAACACAAAAGCTGCATCACGTTTCTCACTAGGAACTGCCTGGTCCCCGTTCTGCCGTCAGTTGTGGGGTAAAATGACTTTACACGTTGTAATTGAGGGCATAATGGAGCCAATTTTCTATAATCATCTATACATCCCCAAAGCAACCCCTGAGCTACCCCGGGAACACATTCCCATTTACTGTCTCTAGGCTCCACTTTAGTCACAGAACTTTTCATTCCAATGTTTACTTTATAGTGGTGCCATTAGGAAATATTAGAAATGTTAACATTTTAATATAATGAGGCAGATGCAACTTGTTTTTTTTCTTGCAATATCAACTTTCTGGAAGTTATGAAAGCATGGCATTTTGTAATAAGCAGACAAAAAACCCCACCAACAAACCCAAATAAACGGAAAGAGGCAATTTAGATGCAAATACACCAAATATGAGGTGCTGATGTGCTGAGCCCCTGGATAAACTTTGATACTTCTGGAGGGATGAGATTGGGGACCAAGCTACACTTCGGTCCAGGAAAGGAGGAGAGCACATCTCTTCTTCTCATTTAAAATGCTCCTTTTAGATATTTAGATGCTGAAGTCAACAAGGTGCTTCAGCACACGCCTGAATCCCTGCCCAGCCCGTTCCCTCAGTGCCATAAAACAACGTTTGATAATTTGCACAGTGCTTGAGAGACAACTGGTGATTTGTAATCCGTAAATCCAGTGAACTTTTGACATCTCCCGTTGCCTGGGTGAGGCGAGACATCCATTCCGCTCCTAATGGGGGAAAGTTGAGGCACTGTATGATTTGTTTTCCTGATGTAAATGTGGCACACAGCTATATTTTGTGAATGGCTGATGGATCTAATGAAAGCATTATCCCTTCACCACAATACAAAGTATAATGAGATGAAACATTCGGAGGTGTTTAGGCACCCACAAACACAGGTAGGGACTCATAAAAATCCTTTTAAGCAGCTACTGGCAGACTTAGGCACTAATATTTTAAATATCTGGTTGATCAGCTGTGAAGGTGGCAGAAATTGGTCCTTTTCCCTCCAACACCAAGGAAAATCAGGGCTCAGAGAAATTCAGAGAATGCTGAATCATGCAAGATGCAAGGAAGCAAAACTCTGGAAATTTCTTGTAAAGGTATTTTTCTTTGCCCCCCATGGGGAAAATTCAAATTGTAAAATTCTGACCTCATGTGGAAATCTGGCAATTTCAGTCAGGCATTAATTGGAAAAGTTTTTTAGGTCAGCCTGGGATTGTGGATAAGGGAGGAATGAGTAACACAGCCTCTGAGTAGCTAAAGCCCTTGTGGCTCTGGGATGTTAAGAGAGCAGACTCAGCCTTATATATCTTATTTAATCAAAGAATATATAACTTCATCAGAGCTGGCTTCAACTTTCAAGTAGAAATAAACCACTTCTATTACTGGAAATTATTAGATACTCATATTACAGCCAAACATGCCAAGGTTTTTTGCCTTTCTGGATTTGCAGCTGAAGGAAGAGAACAAAAGGAAGAAAAAAATCTAAAAGAGAGAAGCAACAGCAGAAGCAAAAACCCAGAAATATTTATAAGTAAATCCTCTTTTTACTTTTACTAAAACGCAAACCTCATCTCAATTTGGGAATGTTTCCCTAGGAGGGGTTGGCTCTGAGGGAAAACCTGGAATCCCAAGCTCTGAAACCATTCCTGAGAGCAACCACGGCAGGTCAGCTCATCCAGGGATAACCAAGGCTCCGTGGGGCTCATTCCAGGGCCTGGGAATGGGCACTCCTTGGTGCTTGGCGTTGGAGGCACCCTCAGTTTTACACCCTGGAACAAACAGCAGCCTGAGTGTGGCTAATACACTGTATATATCTGATATATATAGCTAATATCTGATATATATAGCTAATACCTGGTATATAAGCTAATATATATATCTATAATGTATATCTAATATATATTGCTAATGTAGCCTCAAAGAGAGCTAATTTAACAGCACAACCCACACCAGTGCCCAGGGGAATTTAGACTGCTTTCTCTTGTCAGCAGCACCTGTGTGTACCCAAAGGACACATTACCAACATCACCAACCATCCTGGCCATGCTGAGGGTCCATAACCCAAATCCTCTGGAAAGGGAGCATTACCTAATGCAGGGCTGGGAGTCCCTCCCCTTGGATCTGCTTTCAAGCAAAATTTCCAATGAAGGTGAGGCTGTCCAGGCTGCAGCCCAGCTCTCCCAGCCCCCCCAGAGCAGGTTCTGGTGGCTCTGAGCTTTCCAAGACATCTGAATTGAAGGGCATTGTGCTCCCCTCCCAGAGTTTGTGAGCCCAAGGACATCCGTCAGTACCTGGGGCTCATCCCCTGCACCTCCAGATCTCTGAGTGAGACAGAGACAAACACCAAAGGATTCCAGAGATCCAGGGGAGGATATCTGGTGCTCTACAGTCTGGTTTCTGTCCTCAGTCCAGAGCTGGCATTATTGAAATAATCCTTGAGATGACCCCAGTTGTCAAAAATCAAATCAGATTTATAAAATGCTTTCGGTTCTAGAGGAAAGGTGCTGTAGGACTAGAAGGTGGTATTATTATTATTATTATTACTATTATTACTATAATAAGACAAGCTCCCCGTGTCCCTTGGCGATAATGCAGCTCTCTGGGAGGGATAAACTATGGAGCCAACGTGAGCCAGATTATTGCCTCATAAAACAGGACACCTGCCCTATTATCCCTTAAATAATAAGTACATAAAACAAATTTGACTGTAATAATAAAACATAATGGTGAAATATTTATGGGTAATTTTTCAACGCAGCACACGAGGATTAAGCCACGCAATTTCTGTTGGCTTTTACAAGAGTTGCTCTGGCAAATCCTCCCCGTGAGGTCCCACAGAAACTGTCCTGTAACGTGTCTGGAGGAGCATAACAGGGGATGGTAAAACGAGATTTTAAAATGTGATAAACAAGCCCAGAACCCACCCTTGGCCTCAGCAGGCAGAGAGGGAAGGGGTGCTCCAAGCAATCCAGCCAGAACCACGGATACTGGTGAGGAAAACCTTCCAGCCTGGTGCCTCCTCCCTCTCAGGTGTGTGCAGGTAACGCAGCTGGGCAGGAATTAACCGCACCAAAGGGTTAATTGGGGCACTTTCCATCACAGCAGCCAGCACAGAAACCCCACAAAAACTCCAAATGCCAACTGGGCTTAGGTCTGTTTGCAGATAAACAGCGCCGAGCCCTTCATAAAAACAACACTGAGCCCTTAATAGGACAAACTAACAAATAATATAAAGATTTACTTCAGGGATCTCATCAAATTACATCTTTTACATCTCAGAATTTCTCACTTACCTCTCACCTTTGCTAAAGTCTTGTAACTGAAAAAGCCACAGGGAGAAAAGAAAAAGAAAAAAAAAAGAAATCCCATTTTCTGATTGTTTTTTTGGCAGAACAGTACAGATAAACAGGTTCCATAATTTCTTTCATACAGTTATTTCCATATTCATTTCCCTACTCTTCTGTGGGATGACTTCTGATAGAGCAACAAAGAGAAAAAAAAAATTTAAATAAGGAAATGTATTTCAAAGCAAGAGAATTTATGAAAGGCATCTGAGGCAGCAGAACCTCTAACCTGTGAGTACTTTCAATGTACTTTAGATTTTAAGTTGTCAGGGTCACATTCTCAGTTTTTGAAAAGCACTCACGTCTGGCTCCCGAGACAGAGCCTGATTTAGTCTTTTATAGGCACATAGTACATGCTCTAATTAACCCAACTTAATTTTTGAGCACAGCCCCGATGTCTGATAGCCATGATGCAATATTTAGCAGATTATATTACTTATTATTTTATAAGCCACCAGATAAAAATAAAGAGAATATCTGAACTGCATCTTTCTTTAGCACTGTCTTCCAAATAATCGGATTATTTTGCTTTGCCTTTTTTTAAAGCACAGCCAAGTTATTTATGGCTGGTGCTTTTCCAAGCCGAAGGAAACAGCTGGTATTTTATTTTCCATAGATGTTTTTGGCTGTGGGTGTGTGGGGCAGCCTCACTGCCCACCCCAGGGCTCTGCCCACACCCCCACTGCAGTCCCAGGCATTTTGGCAACACCTCTGCAGGTACCCAGCTCCAACCCAGCCAAATTTCCACCAGGACAGACACACCCCCCTCGTGTGTGAGACTGAAAACCTCTCCCTGCCCAGCTTTCCTGTGTGCTGCCTCCCTGCTCGGAGAGTTTCTGTGTTTTCTCTTTGTATGGTTCTGGCTCCCAGTACTAAAAGCCACATCCTGTTATGTTTGGTTGCTAGGTGGAGAAATGTTATCATGGGCTTCAGCAATAATTTATCCATAGAGCTAGAGGAGCTGTCATGTACTTCTGACAGTGAGCTGCAGCACTTTATCAGCTTGCCTGTAAATCAACCGTGTGTGGGTGAAGATGCCAGCAATGTTTGATCTCTCTCAGACACTCTAATAATCTGCTTTTGTCTGATTGATTCCTTCACATCACCAAGCGCATTGCAACCGAGAGTGGAGTGCCCTCTGCTTATCTCCGTTGGTCATCTGCTGGAGGGCAACAGGGCAGAAAATGCTGTTCTCGCCGAGATGGAAGAGTTTTTTGGAATTAGGGGCTTTACATCATATCCTGGAGCAGGTTTAGTCCAGTAAATCAATGATAGCAGAATTGAATGCGCCATAAATACCTCAAACCGTATCTCTTACAAGAATGTAAGAGTAATTCATAGAAACAGGAAAGGTAACTTTGCTGGGAAGAATTACGACCCCTACAAGCTGGAGACATGCAGGTCTTTTACGGCCTGTGTTTACATCTCCCCTCTTGAACTTGGGCGAGAAATGCTCTGCACTGGCATTTGGTTCCAGGCACTTCAGAGAGAATATTGAGCAGAGCAGGACGCTGTCAGAATTGATCACGGCCTCTCAATCCACAGCCTGAGTTTTGCTAAATTTCTGTCCAATTCTGTTTCAGGCAGGAGAGGCCGATCCGGCACCGCGCTGCTGCTGGGCAGGGGCTGCCTGCCACAAACACATTAAAAATGCAGTGTAATGAGCAGCCAGAGCCCCTCCAGGGGGAAGGGGACACGTGTGCCCATCCCAAAGGATAAATGGAGCTGCTTTGTGGTGTTTTGCCCATCACACCGTTCCCCCAGCTGAAAACCAAGAGCCATCTCTGGCAGCAGCTCGTTGTGCTCTGACCTGGGAGCGGCGGCCTCGGGTTCCTGACCCCTCTGAAAGCTGAGGGCAGGAGATTTTGTGGATGTGATTGACTAAATCCCATCAGGGGGAGCATTTGGTGCTGGCGTCCCCTCTGTGGGTCACGCTGGGATGGCACAGGCAGCGGGATATTTGGGGAATGCACTAATTTCAACCCAGTACACTGAGGGGAAAGGCTGGTGCTTCATAGCGCCACTGAATGCTAAAAAAGGGTGAAAATTCACACTGCATAATGTATTTGTAATTGTGCTTAAGGCAATGAGAGGAGAGAAATTCATGAAACAAATCTGGCATACGGTGTAGCCCTCTGTGGATGCTGCAGGAGCAGCTACAGCTCCTCCAGATTGATTGCATGGAGCAGTGGAGCCTCAAGAGTGGATCCACAGCCTCCTCCTTGGCCCTTCACTGGGATTTCCCCAAATTATTGTATAGATTGGGATGGAGAGTGGTCTCAGGGGAAGGCAGCCCCTTCCTGTCCCCAGCTGGGTGACCACATAGGCAGCACCTTTTAGGTGCAGCAGAGGGGCCTGTGCTGCCTCTCCACATTTCATAACCCTGGCAGGGAAACTCAAACTTCCATTCACAAGAGATTTTTTTTTTTTTTCATTGCACACATCATAAAAGCAAGGGAAGTGATAAAAGCAAGGAGACCTGAAGTTACAGTGTGCAGCAGGGTGTATTCTCTGTTCTTTCACCAACAGGCAGCATTAAATGACTTTTAGTTTCACTGAGTATTGCAAAATAAACACCACTGGCTCCCCAAAGACCTTAACCTGGCCTCCTTTCAGCCCTGCACTGGTGCGGGGGTGCATGGACAGACAGACAGATGGACACAGCCACCTCAGGGCTCCTGCACGTCGGGATCACGGAGACAGCTCAGGAGGATTCTAAATCCAGAGCTGGATTCCAGTTTGGATACAGCTGCTGGACCTCTCCTTTAACCATTTACCTGCACCAAGGGGTCTGTGCTTCCCAGGGTTTGCTGGCAAACACAGCCAGAACCCTACTGGCTGAAACCAGCAGGAAAACACAGAAAGGCCCCAATTCTGCCTTTCCTTGTGTTGATTTAGTGATGGTGCATGTCCATGGAGCCTGTGCTCACACTGGCTCAAATAACTCAAGTCTAAATCCTCCCTGGTCTTAAACTTACACACTCTAAACAGCTCTTCAGCTTTATATCACGAATTAATTACAATAAACCCACTGTTAAGTCTCGAATGCTACTCATTTCTAGTATTGCAGTTTAAGGGTTGGCACTGTCCAAAGAGAATTAGAAAATTAAAAAAAAAATACAAGAAAAATGACAAAAAAGAAGAGGAGAACTAGGAAAGAGGAAAAGGGAGCATGTCTAAGGAAACTACTCTTCCAATAACATTGAGATATCCTCAAGGGAGATGTATAAGCAGGAGATATTACATGGCTGAACAGTAAATATCACATTTCTTTTTACAAGCATGTTTCTGCATTTTATTATATCTTGACTGGCAGATACATAAATTTTGAATATCCAGTCTAAGAAATCTTAGGGTCTGCAGGCTGTGTTCTCCACAGCTCTGAGTGGTCAATGGCATTTTGCTATTCCATAACAGATGGATTAATTGGATCTGCGTTCAGATCTAGAAAATTTAATATATTTTCATGAGCAAGCAAAAGAAATTATTAAATGCTCCAAGTGCCACCCTGCCACCCAGCTTCCAGCTGGCACTTTGTGGCACATGTGGCAATAAATGCAGCCCCAGAAGCTACAGGAAGGAACTGCTTGGGCAACTCTGCTTGTTTGGCCTCCTTCTAAAGTGTTTTTCTGCTGCTGTCAGGCAGCAGTGTGTTATTTCCTGCAGGATAATCCCAGAAAGGAGGATTTCTGGATCATCTACCCGAGAGTTGGCCAGTGCTGAGTGATTGATTGAGGTTGTGACATGACTTTTACAGACAGCACTTGCAGGACTGATGCAAACACATGGGACTTGCTTGTTATTTTGTGGTAAAGGAAAAACACTCGGAGCCGGGAAGGGGAATTTCCGGCAGCTGGGAGACTTCAATGATTTGACATTAGAGTGTTTTTGTTTGATGGTGGGAGACAGGGCTGATGAAACCAGGCAGGCAGTTTACAATTCTAATTAATATCACCGGGGTGTTAAAGGGAAAAACCTCACCCAGTCATGGATGCAATCCCTTGGGAGACACATTCCCACAGTTGTGGTTTGCCCCAGGTGAGTGCCCTTGTGCCCAAAGGAATCATTTTCTCTCCAGAGGAAACACCACCAGGGTGGCAGCTTTGGAGCACGGAAGGAAACATCTCTATGAATACTATTTTTAATACACTTGTTTTACTTCTCAGGGGTAAGTCAGAGACCTGCCTGTGAGCAGCACCTCAGCTGTAAATTCCAGCTGAATAATTCCCCGTGTACTGAGCCCACCACTGAACACTGTTAATCTCAAGGTCCTTGTAAAGAAAGGATTCAATTTTGAAGCCTAAATTGAGACAATTCTAGTAAAATCATTTAAACATTCTATAAAGGATATGGGGTTAACCAGAGCCCTGAGAACAGGGCCAAAACCACGATGGAAGAGCAGAAACCTAAATCCAGGAAATGAGGAAATAAATAGGATGAATCCTGCCTGTAGGAATGATGTTCCTGTCCTTTTCTGCTCTCTCCTGCTCAGGAACCACTTCTGGTGTAGGAGAGAAGGGCTTAAGTTCTTTTAAAGATGGATAAGAGCATCAATGCCCGCTCAGATTCCAGAGTGGGAGCACTCAGATTCCAAACTGGGAGCACTCAGCTGGAAATGGGGGATCCAGGTTTGAGTCCCTCCTGTGGAAAGTGCCTTTATCGTTCTGCTGGTGCCTTTTCTAAAGGAGAACCTGGCAGTTTGAGATGCAGACATGTCCTGAAATGTGTCCCTCAAAGGGGACCTGCTCACACACTGAGAGGTGAGGTGCTATTGTCTGCTAACCCTGCCAAAAAGGGGGTTCACTGGGATTAGCCCCAAACCACGGGGCTGGGAAGGCACTGCAGGGCAACAGAAGTCCCCAGGACGGCTGAATTCCCATTTATCTGGACAAGGGCTCCACGTTGCTGATTCTCAGGGCTCTGCAGAAATATTTACCACTGACATATCTCAGCAGATCAAAGGAAGCTGCTGCTGCTGCTGCTTAGCATTTCTGGCCTGTAATCTGCATTAATGTCTGTGCTCTTTCCAGACTTATCTGAAATGTTAATGAAAACACTGAATTTGCCCCAAAGCACCAGAAATTTGGAGAAGAAAGTGGAGTGAAATTTCCCAGCACTATCAGAGGATCTGTTTAATGCAGAGGTGAGCCAGGTGGGTTAGGAACTGTCCTGAGCTGACACCTTTTGTTCACAGGAGGTGTCACAGAGGTGCACCAGAGGGCTGCAGCTGAGCCTGCTTTAGCCTGAAAATGTGCAAATGAACTGGCAAACCCTGGCAGCTGGGGGAGGCTGCAGGAGGGGGTGATTTTTAGTATTCAGGTACAAAAGTATTGTCCTTTTTGCTGCCATGAGCAAGGCACCCACTGAGAACACACAAACCACCCCAAGAGGGGAACTGCAGCCCCACCTCTGTGCTCTCCCTCCCTGCCAGCTCTTCACTGAGCCACAGAATCATTTAGGGTTGGAAAAGATCTCCAAGATCATCGAGTCCAACCTTTGGCCAACTCTTGGTACAAGGTGCATCAGTGCTGGTATCAAGCAGAACAACTTAGTGCTTGGCCTGGTGAAAATACCAAATATTTCAGTGCTTTTTTCTAGAGAGAATAGATTAAAAAAATAATGAAAAAATATAATTGATACGGAAAATTTAATGAGAGGTATTCTGCAGATAGAAATTAGCCTCTAATGGCTCATTTCTTGTCTGGTTCACTCCCATAACATCGAGGATATCCCAGGAATTGGAAGAGTCTGGGACTGCTCTGTAATGTCCTGCCAGGCAGTATCAGGGCAGCTTTCACTGATTTTGCAGGTCTAGGTGTGCAAAATCCATCAGTGACAGACAAGGCATCAAGGACTGAGAAATGAGAATTTCATTTCAGCAGGAGGTATTCCCAGTGCAAATGAAAGCTGCTCCTCCAGACGTGGTATGAGAGACACAGGGAAACTGCAAATTGAGTATTTCAATACCTCTCCACCCCTAATTTTAAGCAGTTAAAAAAAAAAGAAATAAAGGAGGGTGAAGGGAAGCTCTTGGGTTGCATTCAGAACAATCAAACGCCCTGGGACTGGCTGGCTTAGGGAACTGTTAATGGGATACAGACTCTTCCAAGGTCGCTGGTTTGAGTCTAGCCCAGATTAGGAGGAGTTGGCTCAAGTCGAGCCCAGATTAGGAGGAGTTTGAAGTCATTAATACTTGGCTGCTCAGCAGTTTAGGTGGTGTGGGTTGGTGGTCCCAATGCAGAACTGAGGGAACACCTGTCCATAACTCACCCACAAAGGAGACCCCATTGGTGTCAATTCAGTGCTTTCATCGGGGTAAATTTAAAGACAAAGCATAAAATAAATACATCCAAATAGTTTATAAACAATCTGTGTCACCTACTTTTTCAAATATGTCATTGGTACCTCGAAGTTGACATGTAAAGCCCTAACAAAGAATCCCAGAATCACTGAGGTTGGAAAAGGCCTCCAGGATCACCCAGTCCCAATCCTACCTTGGTCAATCCAGTCACAAATAACACCCACCTTTTGAGCACAGGGCAAAACTGGTTTGGGATTTATGGTAATTCACCACTAATAACAACAGACTTTGGCCTAAACTGCGTGCTTTGAATTCCGTTCACTAAATTATATCAAAAATCTTGGGTAGAGATAGGCAGAGCATAAAACTTACACAAAGGATTTCATTGATTTTTAAATTCATTCAACTCCCCCTGGAAATCTTATTGTCTTCTCTTTGGGTTTTATGATTCCACTTTTATGAATCAAATTCGCAAACTTTGAACTTATTCAGCCTTGGAATGTGCTCAGCTGTATAAAAAGCCAAAATAGTTTCACCCAAATAATCCAAATTATTCTCAACACTTACTTGTTATTAATTTATTTAATCTAAGCTATTTCTTAAGAAAATGATTAAAGTGCTTTCATTGGGATGGGGTTCTGAATGGACAAGGTATTTCACATTATTTGCGGGAAATCCATTCTAGTGGGGAATGTTTACTATTCCTTTCACATACAATTATTCCTCTCAGTGTTAATCAGACAATTTTTCAAAGGTGTAGTCATGAAGTTGGACTGGCTCCATGCCTAATCCAATATATGCTGCTCAGTAAACACATATCTCTGGATATATGTTTCTAGCCAAAGATATACATTTTCTAGGCAACTGAATTTCAGCAGAGTGACACAGTCAGAGGCAGGAGCCCAGCAGCACACACAGATATTTCCTTGATGGAGATCTCATTGCTAGGCGAGCTATTTTTAGTTTTGTGCTTAGCATGTTTTGGGTGAAAAAAGCCCAACTCGGAGCTAGACTGTTTTCCTGAGTGATTCTGTGCCACACGTGCCGTGCTCGGGATACAGCAGTGACTCAGGGCTTTGAGGGAAAACAGAAGACATAATTTCGCTGCTTCATGCTGCATTACTTAGGCAAAAAACAAACATCTCTGCAGAGTCACAGCGAGTAACCCCGAGTGCTACGGCGGTGACTGCCGTGAGGAGCCCCCCTCAGGGCTCAGGAATTAGGGGTTCATCCAGCAGCAGTGCAGGAATCAGAACCTTGGCTGTGCAAGGGACAATCTGTCACAGCTCTGCTGAGACAATGACCTACACTGAAATCACAACTGGAGCAGATTTTGAATTCCCAGCAGTGGCATTTCTGTGTTCCGCAGTGTCTGAGGCTCCTCACCCTCACTCAGCTGAGGGACACTGGAAATCCGTGAGCTTCCTTTTGTAGGGTTTCCAAGTTAAATTTGGAGGCTAAAGAGCATCAGCTAATCCACAGGGTGGTACCACTGATATGAGTCTCTGTTGTGAGCACGTTTCACCCTGAGGTTTGTACCTGGAATCTCTCTGTTGGCGTCTGCTCCGAGCACGTGGGTGAGCAGAGCCCTGCCCAGAGCCCTGGAGACCACAGCAAACACCTCAGGGGTGGTCACAGCAAACCCCTCTGGGGTGGTCACAGCAAACCCCTCAGGTCTGATCATAGCAAAAACCTCAGGGGTGGGCACAGCAAACACCCCAGGTCTGGTCATAGCAAAAACCTCAGGGGTGGTCACAGCAAACCCCTCAGGGCTGATCATAACAAAAACCTCAGGGCTGGGCACAGCAGCAAACCCTGCCCTGAGCACGAGTGGGGCAGCCCAGGAGGAATATTTATCAGTCTGGGGATGGAGTGAAATCCCATCCTGCTCACTGATGGGCACAGTGAGCTCCCAGCAGGGTCTTGGAGGGAAATGTGGGACCATTCCCAAGAACAGGAGCTTGCAGGATCAGCTCCAAACCCAGTCCAGTGTCCAGACACAGCCCTGTATCCCACAGATATTGTTATCAAAACATATTTCTCCTATTTATTAACGCATATTTCTCCTATTTTACTTAACAATCCAGCGGCCGATACAAGCGATTTCACCCCCTTGCTCCTGCTTTTGAAATATTATTTTGTTCTTAATTTTCAGCCTCCTCCACCTCCTCCTTTCCCTCTCTCTCACTTTCTTTTTTTTATTTTGGTTGGTGACCACAAGTGTAGTTTCAGTAAATAAAGCTGGTGCTTGATAATGTGGAACGGCCAGGAGCTTAACTCTGCCCTTGGAGATCGCTTACATCAAACCAGCAATCAAAAAGTGGTGCAGATAAAATTTGTCATCAGGGATTTCCTACAAAAGAATTACAGTGGAGAAATAGCCTGATCGATACTATGGATTTTCACTGCAGGGGCTGATAGTCCAATTGCTGTGAAACACTCACACAGATAAAAGGGCACGGCTGCCACTTTGTTACAGACTGCTGACTCAGCCCAAAGCCTGTCAGGTATTTATAGGCCAAAGTGATACAGAATTATCACCTTGCAGTGCCCAGCTCTTGTTAGTTCTAAGATTGCCTCCCTTTATGGGATTGCTAAATGCAGGTGAATGGAAAAATGATGGCTAACAGCTGTCAAAATGCAACAGAATGAAGTACTTAAATCTTTTTTTATCCATTAAAAGGGTAACAACCAAACATAGATCATCGTGCAGACGTTGTAATGATATTTGGGGCCAGTAAACTAGGGGTTATAAACAATGTACATCTGATCAAAATGGTAAGAAAAATACAAAAGGGAAAAAAAAGCAATAATAAAAATTCTTCTTGTTACTTTACAATATGTGGCTTGCCATTTGCTTTGCTGCTTTTCCAGGGGGTCTCCAGGCCTCTGCTCAAGGCTGCTCTGAGCAACCTCCAGCTCCATCAATACCATGATAATTTTATACCCCATATAGCACAGGGAAAACTGCTCTAAAAATCCACTGGGATGGCTCCAGGAGCTCTCATTCCTTGTTCTAAGGCGGTGTTTTACACCCTCACCAAGGTAAAATGCTGATGGGTGTTGATATTAGCTCACTGACTTCAAGGACTCTTTCACACAGACACTTCGTGGGACCAGACCGTGATGAAGGGAAGGAAATGCTTTCATCTTTTGGTCCAAGAGGTAGCACAAAGCCTCTGTGTCCTGGTGAGCACCCCAGGATTGACTCTCCCCAGCCATTATCCCATTGCTAGCACAGCCCCAAGGTAAGGAAGGGGCACAGCACACCCTGTGTTTATTTTTGGAGTTGTCTACGATGAGAGATTGGCCTTGACTGCACAAGGATGACACCTGGAAGGTCACACACGAAGCTGTGGTGAGATATAAAAGGAGACAGGAGGATCTGCACAGACTTTGCCCTAGCAGAGTCCCCGAGGTGTTCTCCCATCAGTGATGGAGGGTTCTGCAGCCCAAAACCAGCTCCAGAATAGTTCTGATGTGTTTTTACAAGCGCTTTTTAGCAGAGACAGAACCAAGCTGGGCTTTAACACTTACAGTATTTTATAACCTCCCAGTCCAGCTCCCAGAAAACTTAACACCCAGTTAAATAATTTTTTTCTAATATTCCCTTGAAAAATCCCGACATCCTCAGCACATCACCTACGTTTATATAACTGAGAATATTTCTTTACTTGCAAATCCATGGTGTGCCTTGGTGTGCCAGCAACCTAAAATTTACCCTTTTAGCACTCAGAATATGGCTGGGTTTAAATACATGTAGGGAAGTGACCACCAGTTTCCAAAGGGAACACCAAAGAGGGGAAGAAAACAGAGAAGAGAAAAAAATAATAGAAAGAAGAAGAGGCATTTGATTTTAATAACTGGGCTGTGCTTAGGACAGGGATTCTGGAGCACTGGTGGATCTGTATCTCCTCCCATGCTGTACCTCAAATCCCTGTTAAGTGAGAGGAGAGGAGTCATCCTGGTTTTTAGAGGAGGTTCAGAGATCCCTCATGAGTGATGCCTTGAAGGTCTCATTTACTCGGCTCGTTGTTTCCCCCCATTAATACTGGTTTAAAAACCATCTTAGGTGTCTTGGAGAAACCCAAACAGCAGGATTAAAAAGCTGAATTTTTTTACACATCTCCAGAAGGTCATGGCCAGCAGGAGCTGGAATTTAGAGTTGTTTATGCACCTTGTGCTTTAGACTTCATTTAATACCAGAGCTTTAAACTAAAGAAACATTGCACAAAACCTGCCAACAATATCATTAAAAACAGCACAAAGAAACTGGGCTTGGGTATCCCTGGAAGAAGTTTTTGGCGAGTTTGACCACAATATTTGACTGCAGGAGCTTCGGGAAGAAAATGCACGAAGTTTAAATTAAAATACTAGAATATAAAGCAAATTATCGAATTAAATCACAATCTGGTTGCCTGTAAGAAATGCTGCAGGTTTCTAAACAAACATCTTCCTTAACCAGGAGAGAAGCCACACCTTTCTCTGTGCTCCATGGGGAAAATTACTGTAGCACTTGTCTGAACTGCCTGGTGCTGGTAGAATCATAGCTGCTCTCATCAGAGTGTTGTTGGATGAAGTTTACTGTCACTAGCAATAAGCAGTAGATAAAAGGAGGGAGGGGAGGGGGATAAGAAAACAAAAGGGAAAAATAGAAGCTAAAAAATTCACCAGAGGTGAAAAAAGAGGGGGGCAAAAAAGAAGATATACATAAACTAGCTGTTTTTGTCTTTCTAGTTGCTATGATGTGCACAAAGGAAATAGACTGAATAAAATCACATCTCAGGAACACCAACATAAATTCCCCCTTGCTTTGACAAGTACGTAATTTTGTGCAGTGATGCTCTTCACATCTGGAGAGTTATGAGGCAATTTCATTCCCATCTGACAAATTTACAAAGAAACATTAGAGAGAAGGGATTAGAAAAGCGAGAAATCTTTATAGACTTTTTCCTCAGGCTGTATTTTCCTTCCATCTTTTGGCTCTTCCTTGAGGAATATGTATGAGTGACTCATTCTGTATGAACGCCATAACTGAAACACTTAGCAGATAAGCAGAACATGAAATGTGCTTTAAATCAACTAATTGTATTTACATTATCTGGGAGGGCTGATCCCGATTGGCTAAAGTTTGGGGAAATTTGCTATTGTGCGTTTTCAAGATAACAATTTAAAACTGGGGGGGGGAAAAAAAAAAAAGCTAAAATATTTATCTCCAGAACTTCGCAGAAAAGTCCAGGCCAGAAAAATAATTTGTACTTGCAAAGCACTTCCCACCTTCCAGCTCTGATTGACCTTTTTGGCCTCATTATGGGCTCATGAAGACCAATTTTACACATTGGGAAACTGAGGTAGATTAAATGATCTCCTGAATTATGGAGGAATTAAATGCAATTGGAAAGCAGGACAGGGAAGGAGTGGTTGGGCTGAGCTCATTCTTGTGCATCTCAAAGAGCTTTTCCAAGGATGTTGAGCTCAAGAGAACATCTACTGCTTACAGCCACCAGATACTCGACAGAACACATTGATATTCTTCATACATCTAAAAAAAAGAAATAAAATGGCAGGATGAGGTGAGCAAGGTGTTGCCAAAACCTGTGAAAGGCCTGGGAACTCCTGGTTCCGTGGCTGCACCACCACATGTTCTTTGTGCCCTTCTGGTTCAGCCTTCTCCTTGCTGCCAGTGGCAAATTCTGGCAGGGATCATTCCAGGAATAAATGCCAATAAGAAATGCTGCAAAGGCTCTGCTTGCTGCAAGGTTTCACAAAGCCAGGCAGCCATGGCTGGTTGGAGCTACCCACTGAACCTGTGTGAGCTCAGCTGATACACAGCTACGACAGCAGAGCAGTATTTTATGTTCTCTGTCTAATCAGCACCAGGTTTATTGTAATTTCATTTTTTTTCTTCACTGTTTTGATACCAAAACGTTGTCATTGATTGCTGTTCATTGGTGGAACACCAAGGAGCTTCCCCCACGGATGAGCGGGGCCCTGCCATCCCCAGCCTTTGTTTGCTGCTCCTTGTAAGGTCATTTCAAGTGCTGGGTGATGGGACTTCCCTCCTCCTCCTATTAATGAAAATTATACGATGGTGCTCGGAAGTTCCAAAACATATTCCTTTGTTGGCACCGAGATGAAATATAATAAAATGCAGATGCTGTCTGGTAGAGAGCGCAGATGAAAATGTTTTATAGCCACGGCTGCTGGGGAGGGGGAAGCACCGGGGACACGGCTCCTGGGCCCCGGAGGAGCCCCAGAGCAATCCCTGCACTCCCGGGGGTGTCGCAGGACACACTTGGGGCAGGGCTGTTCCTTTTCCTTTCCATGGGGCCCAGGTGGAGCTGCTGGCAGCCGGGTTTATGGCTCGGGGTCCGGCTGGAAATAGGGAACTGCAATAAATGGGAACTGGGATGGGGAATGGGGCTGGATTTAAACACGCTGCAGGTTTTAGTGTCCCTGCATCTGCAATCTGCACTGGGCACAGAACAGCTCCTGACTGCTCTGATTCACCTTTGTGTTCCTTCTGCCACGGCCCTTCCCCTGCCCTGCATGGGCTGAACAAAACCCCACCAGGAGACTTTGGTTCCACTGAAAGAGTCAAAGAGAGACTGAAAGCCACATCTCCTTTTCTAATTAATAGATGATAAAAGAAACCTTTCCTATGCTTTCCTTAAAAAGAAACTTCAATAATTTTCTTGTCTGGACAAGATATTTTCTTCCTGTTTTGGGTAGAATTGGAAGAGTTTGCACCACAAATGATTTCCACTGAAAACATTTAAACCTCCTTCTAAATGCTTTAGGTTGAGTTATCAGGAAGCTCATCCCTGTGGAGAACTTCTCTGTGAGTGCTGCTGTGCTCAACAGGTTTGTACAACTCCTCTGACTGCATGGGATTAGTTGGCTGAGAGCTGGATGCACACAGGATATCTTAAATAGAAAGTTAAATTAATATATAACCATGTTTTCAGGAGCACAAATGTACAGCTTGCCCCTTTGAAAACTCACTGCATTCCTAGCTCTCTTTGAAAATTACTAGATTGAAATGAAGGTGGAAAGTCTCTTTAAAAATCATTTCTGAAAAAAAAAAGGAAAATAATTCTTTAGGTTTTTTTTTCTTTTTTGTATGTGCGAGACATCTAAACATAACCCATTCCACAGTAAAGGTAGTGGAAATCAAAAAAATAATATTTGAATTATTTTGATCATGATAATCCCCAATTGTTTTGAAAGTAAATTATATTTGATAGTCTCTCCAGAATGTACTTACAAATTCATAGGAACACCATTAAAATACAGCATTAATTAACATCCACTTTTATAAAGTGCTTCTAATATTGTATAAACAAGCAAGAGTTGAAAAGCTTATTTTTAACTTGGATCTGCATATGCAGTGTGATCATAGTGAGGTACAAAAATACCCAAATAGCACTGGGAAATGAATTTTCACAGTTTGTTTCTGGTTGAAGACACACCAAAGTACCTGTCTTTAATTTGAGGAGCTGTGAACAAAAGGTACTTGCCAGCTTAGCTCCGTGTTTCTGAGCTCGTCTCAGCGCAGCCATGGCTGGAATACTGATGTGTCAATATTTGTTAGCCCAAATGATAATCAGCAACTGACTTGAAATAACTTAAAACAATCAGAGGGGATTGTGCTGCGTTGTGCTGGGTTAAAGCAGGCCTGGGCCATATTTTATCCATCCAAAAACAAACTCATCCCGGCAGGGCGAGGATCTGGGCTGAGGCTGGTTTCACCTGCCAGGCTTCCAGCAAGAGCCTCCAGCAGCACCAAAAACCAAAGGGAGGAGAGCCCAGGGGGCTCCTGGGCACAGCCAACGTGGAGATGCACCAGTCCAGCCTAAATCTACACTTAGGAAGGAAAGCAGCACTAAACCCCCTCAAAACTCAGTTTTACGTTGAGATCCTGATGGCTGTGACTCCACTCGCAGCCATGGAGGCAGCGGTTAAGCTCACCTTGGTTTTACTTGAGACATCTTGCTGAAATCTAACCCAAACTTTTAAAAACAAGTGTTATTTGTAATAGTATCAAATTAATCTGGAGTCGTAGGCAAAGTCTGAAATCCACCCTGAGGAGCAGGTGGAAGTGGGGAGCTCCTGGACGAGGTCACAGAAACCTCTCTGCCAAAATCCCAACACTGAACGTTGTTTTTTGGGTTCAGCTGAGCTCATGCAGGGTCTCTGAATATATAAATTTCTAAAGTTCTATAAATACAAAAAGGGCCTTCGTGAACTCCCCTCCCTGCCCAGAGGTTGCTGCCACATCCCGAATTCCATGGATGCAGAGAGCAAGGGAATTCTGAAGGATCAAGATCCCTCTGCACTCAGGACAGATCTCTCATCCAGAACCCCAAACCTGCTACAAACACTGCACTGAAAAACACTTATCAATACCAAGCATCAACAACTGACAAAGAGCAGCAAAATGTTGGTACCACAAGGGAAGAGCAGAAATTTCAGGGCAGTTCACTTTTCTTGAATCCTAGAACAACTGCAGGAGACTTACTGTGGGAAATCTTCACCCGTAAGATACCAATTGTTTTAAAATGAAAAGCTTTTTTTTTGCTCATTCTCTCCTTTGAAGAGACAGATCCTTAAACTGGTCATTTTCATCACTTTCTGGAAATACTTATTTATGCCCAGGTGCACCTATTACGATGGGAATAGTCACTGTGACTGTGGTGCTCCAAAGAGATGAGAAATGTTCAGTTTGCAGGTGCCTTTCGTTAGATCAACTGATTAGATGAGAAAAAGACAAACCTTCCAAAGACAAGCCCTGCTTCAGACTCTAAATGTGATAGACATCTTGAAGACATTAATATAAAAGCTTGATATGATGCTTTAAAGCACTGCTCGTTCCTAAGATCACTCAAGGACTCCTTCAGAAGCTGCAAGTCTTCAAAAGTGATCCAGGAGATGCCAAAGCAGAGCTTTTCAAAGGCTGAAAAACCCCCATCCTCCCGTGGTGAAAGAACAATAGCGAATGATTTTGCTGCTTTTTTGGCTGAACACCTTCCAGGGTACAGTTTGGATGGTCTCCCTTCTCCATTTTAGAGGGGGATGTTCACTGAGCAGTTACAGAGCAATCAGAGGCTGCTGAGAGCCAGCTTTGCTTTGGGAGGTGTTCAAACAGCCAGCACCAGCAATTGTTCACGTAATTAACATCACAAGTACAGGAGAAGTTCAACACAACCAGCCCAAAAAACATCTGAGATGGAATTCAGGAGCGGGAATTCAAAGGTGGGAGGAATCACTCTGATTTTCTCCAAGCCAAGTCCCTACAGTGACAAAATTACCCCAATTCCACGTGGATGTCCCTGGTCCTCCAGTGCTGGTTCCCCCCGTGCAGATTCTGGTGCTGAGGTGGTGGAGAAGCCACTTGACAGCTCTGTGTCACTGAAGAACATCCACGTGCAGACAGAAACTCCCACTTGCTACTTTAAATCAGCTTTCAGTAGCTTTTGTATCACCAAAATAGCACCAAATATATTCACCCCAAGCTTCTGCCCTAAAAATTCATATACCCACTAAGGAATGCTAAATAAACTGAAACCTTGGAGTGCTGGGGACGGGATAATCCACAGACTAAATATTCTGACCTTGAATTTTACATTCTTCTCCATCTCTAATTTTCCTGCACTGTGTTTTCTTATTTCTAACCCAGGTTAAAGTGTGTGGCTGCTGCTTCAGCTTCAGTTTTTTTTGCCAGAGGTCTTGACGTGTGGACAAGTCACTCCTGAGCCCTGAGTTTATCTCTCTAACACTTGCTTACCCCACAGAGGAGCCACAAAGTTAGTTCCTGTATAAAGAGATCCAAAAATGGAAAATACAAAGGAAATGCAAGGCGATACCACATTTCTCATTTAAAATGAGTGGGTGACAAATTGCTCATCAGATTGTACAATTTGGGTTGCTCCTGCTTGCTTGCTAATTAACCAGTCTGACATTATGTTTCCTCCCTCTTGCATCCACCCTGCCTCTGAACTAATCAGGGTTCAATGACAGCATCACTTATCCCAGGACACATTCCAATAATTAAGGTTTGGAGGACATCTTGCAGACTCCATCACACACCGATAGGATTTTCTCTCCCTCCACTGCTGCGCCTGTGACATGTGACAAGACAAAGCCCTGCTCTCATATACATAACAGCAGGATGCTTTCCCACCTTTTAATGGCTGGCTGCATCTCTCCCAGCAGCTCTGACAGTGGGAACGGGCTCTGCAGGAGCGACTGTGCCTCGAGGAGTGAGACCTCCCGGGCTCTGGGCACGGCCACAAAGCCCCTCGTGCTGCCTATGAGCTGCATCTATTGGTAAATCCAGATTTTGAGTGCAGGAACACGAGATCCCAAAAGCTGTTCTTCCCTCCCTACACTCCTTTCCTCACTGCTCTGTGGCTTTGTTTGGTTTTGAGGAGTCCCAGCACATCGTGGCTCTGCAAGGAAAGGCAGCACAGGCGGGGACACCTCGGATTATTTAGGGAGGGACAGAAGCCAGGAAGGATCCTGCTCCTTGAGTGCTTTTTAAACCTCCACCTGCAGAAGCAGCAGCGACCTGGATGCTGGGCAGTGCTCAGAGTGTCCCCATCAGCCCTGCCAGAACCTCTCTGGCTCTCCCACCACACAGTGGCTGCCCCTGCTCTGGCTGTGGTGGCTCTGGTTTCATTCAGCTGCTCAAACCAACTCCACCCAGGGCCTGCAGAGACCAAATCCAAGCAGAAACTGGTTGATCATTCCTTCCCTAGATGTTTTCTCCCTTCAGTTCCTCCTGGGAAAAGCTCGTGAGGAATGTGAGCCCCTGCCTAAGCTGGGTCTGGACTTGGCAGGAGCAAAATTTGATCCCATGAATTCGGTCTGGAATTGCAAAAAAACCCCAAACAAACAACCACCTGCATTCTGCCTGCATTGGAACCTTCAGACAGGTAAACTATTTTAAAAATTAAATTAATATTTTCATTTTAGCTAATAGTCATCAGCTTTCCTGAGAGTACCCACTGGAATGTGGCTACAAATGCCCTTCTCCAGGGAGCTGAAACATCCTGGTGATCAGTTCTGAAAAGCAGGTGGAGACACCACTCATTTTCTCTTGGTGCTTGATTCTGAAGCCCTGTTTTCATCAGCAGCAGAAAGAACAGCGGGATCAGACAGAGAAATCAGGAAAGGGAAATTCCCTATGGACAGAAATTCCTGGTGCTGGACAGTTCTTCAGCCAGCATGAATCAACAGACTTGGATTGACTCCTAAAATACTGCACTACTTCACACTCCATTGTACCTGGAAAGCCTCCACCAAGCACTTCAAATAAATACCTAAACAGAGATAAATATAGATAAATATATTTATAAATAGAGATGAATGAGAATAAAAGTTAATTTTGTGCCCCTAAGATCTCCTAATGTAACTTAGTGTGGAAGGCAGGAAATGGGAGTGGGACAGGTGTGTAGGAGCCTGAATGGATTTGTGCAAGGACACGGGGCTGAGGGGAATTTAACTGAGGCTGAGGGGAATTTAACTGGGGCTGAGGGGAATTTAACTGGGGCTGAGGGCAATATCCAGCATTTCTGCTGCTGCTGGCTCCAGGCTGAAGCTGGAGCTGTTCCTTCTCCACTGTCTTTTGCATCAGCAGGTATTTGCTTTCTTTTGTCCCAAAAAAGTGCAACAAAACCTCTATTTCATACATAACTTTCAAGGTCACTTGCATAAAATGTAAAAAAAGCACATTTTTGTTGATGGAATAGCCTTTTGATAATGAGGTAATTAGTGATATTACAGCAGGAAAAAAGGGGGGGGATTTCTTCCTCCTTTTCTCCCTTTTTGCAAACCCAGTGAAGTGGCAAATTTTGTCGCATTTGCTGTATGTGCACAATATTTCACCCAGCTCCACGAAGTAATGTGTTTTTTGAGCAGCTACTGTATTTGCTGAAACTAAGTTATAATAATTTGATGACTAGGAACAAGATTAATTCAAGGAACTACTATTCTCATGACAATTGCAGAATCCGGTAGGGGACAGAGTGAGTATGAATAGAAATGTTTAGGCATCTCCCTGCTCCATCAGTGAGGAGCCTGAGATGGAAAAATATCCAGCAAGGATCCGAGGGGGTCACATCTCTGGAGGTGCAGCAAGGTAAGCAATTAATTCCTCCAGAAGGAAACCAGGAGCTGCAATCAAAACTATCATCAGAGGAAGCAGGAATATCTATACAATAGGAGGATAAAACCCAGCGAAAGATATAATTACATTAAATTATAGCAACTGCCACGTAAAAGTACCACTGAAAGTAACAAAACCGATTGTCATTTCCTTTGGAAATGGTGTTTCATAATATCTCAGAGTGCTCACATCCCCTGGCACGTGGGGATGTGCCAGTTACCCAACATCTGGGGGGAAACAGAGCCCCAGCCCAGCCTCGCTCACAGCACCACTGGGAACAGCTCTTAGTTTGTCACTGAGGATGTGACAATCACAACTGGAGCTCCTGGCTCAGCCACCTTCTAAAGAAATATTACATTTTTTCCCCCAAAAAAAGCTACAACTCCTGGCACAAAGCAACACCGGCCTGTCCCTTCACCTCCCACAATATGAACACCAACCACCAATAATTCTACAAAGAATTCTGGAGGAATGGTTCACAGATTAACATTTTCAGAGAGGAAGCAGATGAGACCAAATTTAGAGCAAGTAAGTGATATGCACATATGTTATGTAAAGGCCTAATATTCACTGAAGAGAAGGAAGTATTTCTCAACTGCATGTACCAGAGAGCTGGGATTTGGAGATCTATAAATAATTTGCTGAAGTTATGGAAGTAGAAAATTACAGAACAAAAAAGAATAACAAATTAAAAATTATCAGAAGTTGAGTTGGTAAGAAAATTTCCTGTTCTGAATCAGAAGAAACCGCAGGACTTTTCCTGCTGCCATTCTGTCACAAAAGCACTTTCCCCCAGTCAGGTGCTGGCTCAGGTTTGGCACCTGCTGGGACGTGCTCAGGGCTCTCTGCATTGAGGTTTTACGGAGTGTGTGTGAGATCACTCAGGTGCTTTTGAGATATTTTTGTGCAAACAGAAGAACCGCTGTTAAAGAGGTTTCAGCTGTTCTGAAGTCAGGCTCTATCTTACTTTGACCAGATGACACTGGACATAAAAAAAACCCCACCAGCTTTTCTCAACAAACCTTGAAAGCATCAAATTTTAGTAAAATCACTCTGGAGAAACTGGCATTGCAGTCAGGCAGCATTCCAGAGTAAAATTCCCAACCAGGCAGAGAACTGGCCTCTTTTAAAGGTTCCAGCACCTTGCTCACTGTTGCACGTTGTTTTATCTGTTTGTACTTTATTTGTGGTGTCTCTGCAGGAGTTTTAATCGGTTCAATCTAAGTAAAAGTGGATTTTCTGAACAGAAACTGTGCCTCGGAAAATGACGCACGAGTTCCCTCAGCTTAATGTCAACACATGTAAAAGAAGGAGTCCGTGGATCCAAAATGTTATCTCCTAATGTCAAACCCTGGTGGCGGGGCTGTGCTGGCAGCAGAAGTGCAAAGCAAGGAACCATCCGAGCTGCAAGGCTGAACTTCTCCCCATCAAGTGATTTAAGCAGAACAAATTGAAGCTCGCAGGAGTCTGAGCAGTAAAATCCGTGGAGTTGTTAAACTGGCTTTGCTTAAAACGATGAATTAGTTGGCCCATTTCTTTTGATGGCGAGCAGTGAATTTTGGCTGTCCATCAGAGGTCGGGCTGTAAATTGGGTGCTGTGGGAGCAGGAGAATGGGGCAGGGACCTCGGGACTTGAGGGGAGAGCTCACAGGAAACTGCCTGGGAACAGCGTGGATCCTTGGGATTAAAACTCACAGGAAACTGCCTGGGATCAGCGTGGATCCTTGGGATTAAAACTCACAGGAAACTGCCTGGGATCAGCGTGGATGCTTTGGATGAATCCAAACCAAACACACAGATCCAAGGGGTAAAATGGAGCAAACTCTGGCCAGGTCAGACCTGCCAGTGCTGTTTGCTGGAACGGGGACAGTGACATCCCGTGCACCTGCCCCGATTTATTCAGTGCTTCTATTTACAGAGAAACCCAAGTGTTGTGTACGAAGCATTTTACAACTTGAGGTCAAATTCGGGGTAGGGTAAATTAATACAGCTCTGTTGAAGTCAGAGGAATCGTGCCCATTAATTCATGCCATGCTGCAGGGACAATCCACCAACAACAGGACGAAGAGAGATCCCATTGCTGCTCTGCTAAAGCAATAATGAACCCCCTAATTTACTGTTTCCAAACCAGCTTATTCCATTTTAGAGAAGAATGCACTGGGTTGCACCTAGCCACCAAATCTGAGCACAGCTATCATTAATTTACTTTTAATGTATTTTCATTGGAATGGCTGATAGCAAAACTTGGGAAGAGGAGATGGTCCCACACAAGCAGCTGTGAAAAGATGTCCCAGAATTCAGACAAACAGCATTGTTAATAGACTCCTCTTGGTGAGGAGAGAAAACATAGTGTCAATCACGCCTGCTGACAGGGTGCAATTAACCCAGCATCAAATTGTAGGGAGATGGATGGGACCAGATGGTCCCGTTATCCTAACAAAGGATTATACAGCAAGTGTCCTTCGGAAGGAAGAGCGCTTTTTTAACAGAGACCTTTGGAACAACAACAGAAAAAAAAAGATGATGGGAGCTAAAGAGACATTACAGCAAACGGAAACGAGCAAACCATGGTTTAAATATGAATTCCAATGGTTAATTACGTGCTTTAAGTGAAAATATATGTTATATTTTGATCTTAATGATGTCTGCTGAAATTTATCCAAAAAGGCCTCCCAAAGGATTGACGTCAGACAGAATCACTGCAAACGAAGTCAGCAAGGAATGATCAAAAAATCAGCATTCTTGCTATTCCTGACAAAATGATTTCATTTATTAACCTGAAACTGCCTGAATGCTGCTCTCCTGGTCTGCTGTTCTTAGGGTAAACACATATTTTGAAACCTAAATAGCAGCAGCTGTACCTGGCTGAGCAGGGCACCCCAAAACCCTCCCCAGAGCACTGCAGCGAGCAGAGATTGGGATCACAAGCTTGGAACTAAAGCTCTCACTCCGTGAGATAGATTATTAATTATGTGGAAGACACAACCAATTTCTGCAAAGAAATCGGGCAAAACAGGTAAATAAGAGGAATTTCTAGCAAAGTAAAATATCCTAAAAATCTGTTCTGAGTTTGCCTGAGTGTCAGAGGAATGATGCAGCAGGAGATGGCTCAGGTCTGTCCTGCAAACACTGAAACATCCCCAGTGCCCCCAGTGCCCTTTTCCCTGGCCCCTGCAAGGTGTCTCACACTGCACAGGAATTTTTCTGGCAAAGGCATGAAGCTTCTGGGATATTTTCTGTGACTTTTCAGTTTATGAATCTCCTCCTTTTCTAAATTCCACAAGATCCAGGATTGCACAAGAGGATCAAGAATTTCCTTTCCCTTTCCCTTTCCCTTTCCCTTTCCCTTTCCTTTCCTTTCCTTTCCTTTCCTTTCCTTTCCTTTCCTTTCCTTTCCTTTCCTTTCCTTTCCTTTCCTTTCCTTTCCTTTCCTTTCCTTTCCTTTCCTTTCCTTTCCTTTCCTTTCCTTTCCTTTCCTTTCCTTTCCTTTCCTTTCCTTTCTGTTCCTTTCCTCTCTGTTCCTTTCCTTTCCTCTCTCTTCCTTTTTCCTTTCCTTGTTCCTTTCTCTTCCTTTTTCCTTTCCCTTCCTTTTCCCTTTCCTTTCCCTTCCTTTTCCCTTCCTCTTCCTTTTTCCTTTCCCTTCCTTTTCCCTTTCCTTTCCTTCTTCCTTCCTCTTCCTTTTTCCTTCCCTGCCATCACCCAGCACGAAGCCAAAGGAAATGTTTTGCAGTGTAGATGGACCCAACCACAATTAGAACAAAGGTGCCCTGCTTGACACCTTCTCAACATTATCCAGTTGGAAGAATATCAGCTCTTTTCCAACCACGGAAATTAGAGAAGATCTAATCAGCAGGTAGGATATAGTCATAGAAAATGCACATCAGCACACCTTAAAGAAAGTAAAATAAATCCTGAAAGTTTAATATCCCCCTTTCTCGGACCTAAATAGGCCCCTTTGGAAAACTATTTTATTGTTTCTCATTAAATTAGAATTGTGCTGAGATGCCACTATCTACCATTTCCTATTATTATTAATGTAAAAAAAAATATAAAATCGTTGCATATTCAGCATTTCCCCAGTTAAAACAAGTCAGAACGAAAATCTGAGCTGTGTTTTTTCTTAACTCATGCTAATTTAAAAACAGAAAGTTCTTTACTTCTTTTCCCCCTAGTTTGCATCTGCATTTAAAGATAGCAATATTTTCTAATGATAATTAAGAACATTTAATTTATTGGTTTATTACTTCTGTGCTACATTAGCAGCTCTTACAGAAACAGCTCAGAGATACCACATGTGAATGTGCTTAATTCCTCTCTCATTAACCTCAGAAACACGCAGCAATTTCCAGCCAACTCAGACCAGGAGGCACTGGATTTTCCCTGCTTTCCAAGCTGCTGGTGGGAGCTGAGACCACAACCACGAGTCCCAAATCTGCTGCTCCCCAAAATTTCAGCTTTAGTGACCCTTTAACAATTCCTGCTCCAAAGAGGAGCTTGTCATGTACCACCATTTATATATTAGGGGATGTTGTGTAAAAGAAATGTTCCTATTTTTGTGCAGTTTGCTCAAGGCAGAGCACTTGAGATCTGGCTGGTGTTTGTATCACGAGAACAGCAAGCAGCAGATTTACACATGGATAAGGGGAAATTCAGTGTACGCTGAACACTTCATAATGCAATGGTGGGGATCAACCTCACTAATGTGCCCAAAGACTCTTCAGTTTTCATTTGCTACCAAAACAGAATTACTGAATTTTTCCAGACATTTCTGGGTCTTATTTAACATTCATTTAAGTCAAGTCAGGGCATGGATGAGAAGAGCTGCAGGAAGAGGCCAGGTTGGACAGGGATTGGGTATTGGGAAGGAATTGTTCCCTGGGAGGGCGGGGAGGGGCTGGAATAGAATTCCCAGAGCAGCTGTGGCTGCCCCTGGATCCCTGGCAGTGCCTAAGGCCAGGCTGGATGGGTTTGGAGCAGCCTGGGAAGGTGGAAGGTGTCCCTGCCCATGGCAGGGGTGGCACTGGATGGGATTTGAGGCCCCTCCAACCCAAATCATTCTGGAATGAGAAGAAACACGGGGACTGTGGTTCACTAGACCAGGTTGCTCAAAGCCTTGTCCAAACCTGGCCTTGAAAGTCCTGGCAGATTTCCCCTGGGCACCCAGACTGGCAAAGCTCACGCAGGTGGATGAAGAAATCTGCAATACCTCTTATTTTGACTATTAATTCCTCTAAATTCCCAAGCTCTGGCTTGGACTAAGCATGCCCCTTGCAAATCCCTTTTACAGCTGCTGTTCCCTGTTGTGGCAGAATCTGTCTCTGGGCATCTCACGGGCTTGCAAAATTCCATGTCTCCTCCACCCCATCACTTGGAAAAGACTTTAGAAAGATGCACACGCATTCCCAGCCCCTTTTTCCAAACTGCTGGAGGAGTTTGGAGCATCTGCAGCCGGAGGGATCCCAGGAGTTCATTAATGGCCCAGTTTCCCGTGGCTCTGTGCCACAGCACTTCTGCCTGAGCGACCCCGACAGGCAGCCCTGTCCTCACGTGGAGTTTTTAATAAGTGTCAGAAAACCTGAAGTCCTAACGTATCCCTAATGCTACTTTTTGGCATCGTTAACCACCAGAGATGAAAGAATGAAATTGAAATGTCTGTCTCCAGGAAAAAAGGGAAATCTCACCTGGGCTGGGTGTGAGGGAACGAAGGGCTCGGGGAAGCTGCAGGAGGATTTGGGTAAATCCCTTCCAGCTCCCCTGCTCCAGTCCAGCAGGGATCAGTTGGAAATTAGCTCTGTTTGACATCTGCACAGGCAGGGCTTTCAAAACTGGATTTTGGGCTGCCTTTGGGATGAGCTGCCCATGGAATTGGCTGTTGGCCGGGCTGTGCTGGTGTTTGTCATGTGCAGAGTTCACACTGACAGGATGGGAAAGGATGGACATTCTGCTGCTCCCAGTTTAAGGAACATGGACCAACAGGAATTTGGGAGCAAGGGATGGATCACCAGGAATTCAGGAGCAAGGGATGGATCACCAGGAATTTGGGAGCAAGGGATGGATCACCAGGAATTCAGGAGCAATGGGTGGATCACCAGGAATTCAGGAGTAATGAGTGGATCACCAGAATTCAGGAGCAATGAGTGGATCACCAGAATTCAGGAGCAATGAGTGGATCACCAGGAATTAAGGAGCAGTGAGTGGATAACCAGGAATTCAGGAGCAATTGGTGGATCACCAGGAATTCAGGAGCAAGGGATGGGTCACCAGGAATCCAGGAGCAATGGGTGGATCACCAGGAATTCAGGAGCAATGAGTGGATCACCAGGAATTCAGGAGCAATGGGTGGGTCACCAGGAATTGGGGAGCAATGAGTGGATCACCAGGAATTGGGGAGCAATGGAGAACCCCATTTTCACTCCCACACCAGGGAAGGAAAGGTGCTGATCCAGGTGCCTGAGCCTGGGAAGGGGCTGGAAGCTGCTGCCCCAGCAGTGAGGGCCCAGCAGAGCTCAGGATGCAGCCAATATTCCATGTTATGAGTTTGTAGGAATATTTTAGTGGATACTCTTGGAAAAATTGCAGCATGGAATAAATGAGGCTTTAATTTCCTTTTGTTATTCTAGCAGAACCAGCTTGGCTCTATTTAAAAAGTCAAATTACAGATGTGTCAAGAAAGCCCCAAACCTGACCCTGCATTAGATATCATGTATGTAGTTACAAATATATTCCTAATACTTAATATTTATTACTTAGATACATATAATATAAATTTTATTACTTAATACTTATTGATATAATTTTGGTGGAAAGAAGTTTTTTAATATATATTTTTAAAGATTCTCCTAGTTTGAAGTCTTTAATTTCTTTTTAAAATGAAACTCAGTCTTTGGGCAAACTAATGTTATAATTTTAAGGAAGGAATTTTCTGGGGTTTTTTTACTATTGCACTTCACTGAAAAATTTGTATCAAGCTATGCTTTAAATCAGCATTTTCTCAAATTGAAGAACAACTGATGCTAAAGTATATGGTGGGTTATAATACTTGTAATTTGCATAAAAATAAAAAAAAATCAGTTTATCACGAGCGTTCTTTCTAGCAAGGATTTCTAAAACCAGTGGCTAGGAAATATTGTTGATTTCCAGACCAAATCCATCTAATTACACAAAAGCAGATCCACGGAATTGCCAGGGTTCATGGAAGAGATAATCAAATCACATTTGGAATGAGGGAGAGGCTCCGTGTGGAACTGCTGACACAGCAATTTAATCACAGCACTTCAGCAGCTGAAAAGTTCTTTAATAGATGTCACAGGTTTGCCAGTTTTGAAAGGGATACAGAAATTAGGGAAAACAAAACAAAACAGTCAAAAAGCAAATGATTTTGGGTCTTCAAGATGCACAATTTTTTACAATTATATTAATTTTTTTTTGAAAAACATTATTTCCACGTGCTCAGCACAAAGCAAGATCTATCTGGAGTTCAGCTCAGCGGGGCTAAAGGCAAACTAATAATTTAATTCCAGCAAATATTAATGATCTCAAACGTATTTCTCAAGATATTTGTGCAGTAACTTCAACATTTATTTATGCACAAGCAAAAAGGGCTTTATTCTCAAAATCAGATCTTTACGACCAAAGTATCATAAAGATTCTTATTGATTCAAAAGAGTTTTTGCTGATTCTCGTGTTTGAAATAGAACAGATTATTTTTCACCTTTGCAATGTTCTCCTTTTGTTGTAGAGTGTTAATTAACCAATTACAGTGAAAATTAATCTGACAGCAATTTTTTAAAGACCATGCAGGTGCCGCTGCCTCTTTCAGGAGAGACTTTTATTCAAAATTTGGCCCCAAATTTAGAAGCTGGTAAAGAAAAGCCCCTGAATTTTACTTGAAGCTATTTGGAAGTTATATTAATGTCAATATTTAGCACTTCAGTGCTGCTTTTTCTTACGGAAAGTATGGTAAAAATCTCTGTATCAGTTTTATTTTAAGAAGAAATATTTAATTATTAAACTTCACATCTTTTAAGCAACAGCAAAACTGCCACTCAAGTTTGGGTGCTAAGTTTAAAGAGGTCTGATTTTGAGAGTTAAATCAGCATTTAGCACTTCCCCAAAATCATATCCTCATCAAGGGTCCCTTGGTGATTGTTCCAAACTGGGAACATTCCAATCCCTTTGGAAATTTGAGTCCATGGGGACCTGCACAGGAAAATGTGGCAGAAGAGGGATTTGCCTTCAAATATCCTCTGGCTTAGGATATACCCATTACCACTGGGCCATCCCATAAAATATTGGTGCCAGATCAGGAGAGCAGAACTAAATATCAGTAAAAATTCAACCAAAAGCCCTGTCATGGTGAAATTGCTTTTTTGAACTTGTGTGGGACTTTTTTTTACCAAAATTCCATTGAAACAGGTCCAGCCTTTCCCTCTCCCAGCAAAGCCAGGCATTTTTGTTGCTGTTTTCCAGGATAGATGAGTTGGATGCAACAATTCCCATTTGGGATTGGGGAATGTTTGTTTTATTTTTATCAGTCCTAAACTTAACGTTGCGTTTCCACAGGCCCCTTACATCAGCAGCTTATAAATACCTCTGACCAAAAATGTGTGTCAGCAGTGCCACCAAGACTTTTTTCCTCCCAGTACTTTATATTAAGCTCTGTTAAATCCTGGATCTGTCACTTGGGCTCAGCTTACAGCCACAGGAACCTTGTTAAGCTCAGACTTGCACCCTGGGCGTTTTAAACGTTGATGTGACGCAGTAAATCCCAAAGTTTGGGTGTTGTTGGTTGTTCACCAACTCCTCCTTTCATGAGGACGATGAGAGCACAATTTGGGCCTCAACATCTGCTTTGTGCAGCTGCAAAGAGCAGCCAGGAAGGAGGAGAAGCAACTCCAGCGAGTGGGGTTAAAGTGGTATTTTGTGGAGTGTTGTCAATAGGCTCCTTGTTGCTAAGGAAACTATTTCCTTGGTAGCTGCGTGTTTGCCACATCTCACTAAATTGGTGTCAGTCTCGAGCGAGGAACAACGCGGTGTGGCACTGCAAGAAATAGAACTCCAAATAGGCTGAAAGTTTATTAAGGTCTGGTTTGGGAAAAAAACCCAACCAAAGTGGAAACGCGGTTTGGTGACTCGTGGAAAAGCTCTGAGTGTGTCAGAGTCCTTAGGTGGCAAAGAGTTAAAATGTTTGTGTAATGAATAAAAATCTTTTGTCTTCTAAAAATTGGAAAGGCAGCCTTTTACAATAATGCCCTTTTTAGCTCAGGTGCAGCACTCGGGGGCAGCAGAATGGATGGGGCACTATGGTATTCCTTGTTTCTTCACATCACTAAAACACTTAAATAATATTTTTACCATCTAATATTAATTGGTAATTTACAACCTCAGAGTGGGTAATTCAGGTTCTAAGCACACTTAGAAAATCAGAAATATAAAAATACACCCTGCACTTTCGTGCACAATTCCCAAGAACAGTTTGTAAGGAAATGATCAAGTTACAATTTCTGCATCCATTGCAGCTCCTTCCCCTCTGCTTTCCAAGGATACTTATATTAGCATTGGGAAGAATTTTCTTGGGCAGACTTTTTTTGGAAGGAGGAGGTTCCAAACCCACCAGTTTGAAGGCTGCACCATTCAGTGCATTCTGGTAACTGTGGTAGCTCCATGCTACAAACCAACCAAATCACATCCATATCACTGGGAAATAATTCAATGGAACGGGGCTGAGGAATAAGATCAACTTCAGGAGATGAAACACACTGAGGTACACCGACATTGTTTCTATAGCTACTCTGCAGATCTATAAAATTCCAAACAACCTCACAGTTTCACTATTTGTGCTTTTTCCCAAATTCCCCAAAAAGTCATTGTTTTGTCCCCTTCAGGCTGTGATGGAGGAAGCCACGAGGAGAAAAGGCTGTGACTCTCAGGGAGCAGATGAGGTAAAGAGCACTCAGCTGTCCCAGCTTCCACTTGCCCAGACCTCCTCTGTTCCACAGGAACTCTGAACTGGAAAGTTGGGATTAGGGGGAGATTTGAGGGGGAATGTAAAGCCCTAAAGCATCCCTGCTTCCTGCAGGAGCACTTGTGCCCTGTAGGAACTGCTCTGGGAACACAACACGCTCGTGAGAAACAAGCTCGAGTGAACTTCTGTCACTCAGTTCAACAGAACTAAACCACAAAAAATCAGAGTTCAACTCTTGCTAACTTGGGCTTTCGGTTCTTTTTCTTTTTTTTTTTTCCCTGGGCATGTTCTACCATTGGAAGCTGTCCCAAAGCCACCAGCTTTTCCTGCAGCCTCAGGAAGAGGGCAGGTGCATTCCACTGAAAAAAAAGTAACCCTGATTTATTAATAGGTGGGTTTAGGCACAGTTGCTGTGTACACCTGAATGCTGCTGTGGTGCCTCGAGGAGAGTGAAATACATTGTGCTTTAGGTGATGGTTTTTTCAGGTGCTTCTCTTTAATTTGTATTCTTGGTGTTTTTGTGGACGCTCCCTTCAAAACTGATTTGCTCCAGAGGAGCAAACCTCTCCCGGCCTCTCTTGTGCTAATTAAAGAGTCTGGTGCTTAACACCGGGGATCAGAGATGCTATGAGATATGGGAAATAAAAAGTGCATCAGAGGACTTTAATGGGGACATCGAGGTTAATATCTGTCTACGCTCTTTCTGCAGAAACTGCAAGCGAGACGATTTATTGGATGGGACCCGAGTTGTCTGTTTAATTACCAAACCATGGTTTCCTGAGCAGCACAGCCCCCCATCGCTGCCCCCCGGAGAGGAGCAGCCAAAAACCCATCAGTGGGACCTGCAGCAGGGGGGACAGAGCTCACAGGATCAGCTCAGCAGTGCAGGGGCTGCTGCCACAGACCCCGACAAAAACACTTCGCACGGGGCTAACACCCGCAGCAAACTGCTGAATATTCATCGCGCCACCCTGAAACAGCAATATTTTAGTTATCGTGAGATCGAGCTGCACAGAAGATCAAATAAGGAGAAATAGTTTCTTGGCACAGGTTCCTCCGGCACCTCCTTCCCTCGCAGCCCGGAGCTGCAGGGACACGCCAAGTTCCCCGCGACTCCCAAATACAAGCGGCGGGGTGTCGCGCTGGCATTTCGGTGCCACTGGCAGCTCCCCTCGGTTATTGACACCCCTGCTCCCGTACCAGGCTGCAGAGCCGCAGCCGGAGCCTCCAGAATTTGTCACTGTCACTTGCCGAGCGCTCGGCATTGTTCAGGAAATTGTATGTGTAAAGCAAAACTGCCTGCGCCCGACTCCGCCGCGGCAGCGGGGCTGGGAGGCTGCTGCACGCCGAAACAGAGGTTTTATGTGTCCTATTATGTGCCCCAGCAAGAGCCATAAATAATTGTGACAAGGATTTTTTTTTTCGGCGTTACATGTGAAAGTCCTTGACGGTGCCTCCTGCTCCAGCCCCCCTCCCTCCCGGGCGCTCCAGCTGCCAAGCTGCATGATGATAGATGGCACTGTGCGGCAAATGACAGCCCGATAGATTTTTTAGTTTGTGCTTTAGAGAGAATCAGATATGCTGTATAAAGCAATAAAAAAAGCATACTCACAAGGTGGGTTAAAAATAGCTGGCACAGCAGGAGATGAGTTTGCTGTTTATCAAAAAAGTTAAAGCTTCACATGCAAAGTCCAGGTGATGTGTTAATTCTTTTAAATCTTAGCCAGGAGTCATTTTCTTGGACAAACCTATGAGGGGCAATTTTTTTTACCCTTCCATCTTTTAATATAGGACACACTAAAAGCCTGGTTATAAACTTCCCTGAGCAAGGACAGCATCCAAAATACAAGGGGGAATACACTTGATCCTTAAAATGAGATGAAGAAAGTCCTGAGTCTGTACAAGGCTCTGAATCAAACAAGGGGGGTTTGAAAAGTTGCCTTTCAAATCAGATCTTGAAACGTGAGCCCAGACTCCCTGAAAACTTTCAGTCCTCAAGCCCCTGAAGTCAGCAAGAGTCGTTACTATCAAATCTGATCAAGATTATTTGAGAAATACAGAAAATTATTTTCATCTTCGATAGATCATATCTGACAAAAATTACATATATAGGTTTTTAGGGTATGTTATGTTCTCTCACTTGCTAAAATGTAGTGATTTGGGGGTGATAAAGCAGCTGGCAATAATGAGAGGGGGAATCCAGGTGTGCCAGAGCACTTGGTGTTTGTGCAATGTGCATTACAAAGGCACAGGGAGCCGTGGTCAGACAGAAAACTACAGAAGGAAAAGGGTGAGAAAAGGGCGAGCACACACCTCCGTTCTACTCACTGGTCAAATCTGACAATTACAGATTCATAAGGCAGTAGCTTTTCCTCATGCTTAGTATTTTTCAGTGATTGCAGGCGACGTTGTGAGGAACAGGCTGTTCCCCTGAAACGTCCACCCAGCACCGCTGAGATGTGCAAACTTGGAAGTTGTCCTGTCCTTCCCACTGGATGTTAACTTGACTTGTTTTCCTCTGTGCCTGCTATTGATCTGGATCCCGTGTAACAAATGGCCTGGCTTCCCAGCCACCTTGGAAATGTCACGCAGGAGTCAACAAAAATACTTAGTGTATGTTTTATAAAGAATTACAGCTGGCTCTGAATTACTCTGGCTTTCATCTCGGCAAGCCCAGCCCGGCTCTCTCGGTGTCGATGGATGAGCGGGAGGACCAGGAAATGATTCAGTGAGCCAGTGAGTTTCCCAGTTCATGGACATGACAGCCCCAGACATACTTATTCACCCTGCCTCTGTCTCACACCCTGCACTTGAAGCTGCTCTGTAATTTAAGAGTACTCAGTATATCAGATCTCAACTCTTTTTCCCCCCTGATTTCTGATGAATCATGTTAGGGAAGCTGTGGTTTTAGCGCTGGAGGATGTGACATAATGCAAAACAGCGCAAGAAGTATATTAAAAAAATATGTCTGTCAGACTTTATATGGCTGGAAGGGGATAATTTGAATTATATGCCCATAATTCAAATTTGGGGATAATTCAACACCCAAACAGATACATTTCTAGCTGTAGCCAGCCATCTGATATAATACTGGCTATTGTTTATTACTTGTATGTTGTTACAGCGTCACCTCCCTCTGCTCTGCTTAGGGGACAGTTTACATTTCCATAATAAAATCCATTTTCTATAGGTTTATAACTCAGTTTGCATTTCACAAGGCTGCTGCCTGGCATATGAATTTCACTTCAATTCCTTTTGGTTTAACTAAAATTTCAAACCAGCTTATTCTTTTAGGAAAAAAAATAATTAATCAATGCCGTGGAGAAGTACGTAATGCCATTTCCCAGCCCACGGAGTTTGAGTAACTCCCAGCTATTCACTCGAAAAATGACCTATTAAAGTCCTTTTTACAAGAACCTGATGGATTTAGGACCAAATGGAACTATTTAAATAAGCAGATGTTCCAGCACTGCTATATTTAGAGATAAGGGAGCAGGAATAAAGCACAGTGCTCGAGAGGAGAGAGGGAGCATCTCGTGCGTGGTGTGGCACAACAACCCACAGCCACCCCGTGCCCACCTTGGAAACAGTGCCCAGGGCCTCGCTGAGGGCTTTGTGGGACTGAATTCACCACAGACAGGGCCCAGGGAGTGGCTGGAGCTGTGCCAGGAGGGATTTAGGTGGGATATTGGGACAGGTTCTTCCCCCAGAGGGTGCTGGGCACTGCCCAGGCTCCCCAGGGAATGGGCACGGCCCCGAGGCTGCCAGAGCTCCAGGACACTGCTCCCAGGGATGCCCAGGGTGGGATTGTTGGGGGTCTGTGCAGGGCCAGGGGGGGGATTGATGATCCCTGAGGGTCCCTCCCAGCTCAGGATATTCTGTGATTCTAAATTTATGGACAGATGGAATCGGTTTTGAAACAAAGGTTCCCACTGATTCCTAGGTTGAAGTCTCCTCCAGTCCCCAGATGAGAAGCCTGGGCAGAGCAGTGGGTTGTTATTTAAAGGATAAACCCATAAATACCGATAAATACCCATAAATACCCATCTCACAGCCACCCCAGAGGGGCAGGGCAGAGCAGTGCCCTCTCTGCAGGCAGCTGGCTCATCCAACCCTTCCCTCCATCCACGCCTCTCGATTTCCCACAAACGCTTCATTCCCACCCCAATATTCTCCCCTCTCACGTTACAGTGCCCCCACTGCACAATTAAAAGGACCTGTGTTAACTTTTCATTTCCCTATCACTTTTCATTTTCCCAGGGTTTCTGACCGAGGAGCACTGACAGGAGCTGAAGGAGTTGCCAGGGATCCCATCACAGTGCAGGATTTAATGCCTGCCCACCAGAAGCAGTGAGCTCAGGATTGAATGGATGCTCCTGCTCAGTGGAAGAACTCCTCCCAGTTTCCCAAAGGTGCCTCTTTCATTTGCTGAAATACCCTGAAATAACGAAATATTCTCAGCCACACAAGCAGAAAATAGCACAAGTGTTTCCTCACCCTTTCTACCTGTGCCCAGGACGCTGTTACAGCATCAGCTGTGGAGCTAAGAGGGGTAAAATGGGGAAAAAAAAGGCTTTTCTACCCCACTGAGATGTGTGACCTAGTGCACACATGAGAAATTGTGGAAGTTGTCTGATACCTGGTCACCAGCCCATACCATCATGATTGCTGTTCTTCCTGATTAGTTCTGGAAAAATAGTTCCTTCTTTTAAATCCACGAGGGAATTTAATGGCAAACAGTGACTATTGACAGCTCTTAAACACAGGGGTGTCCATCTCTGATGAAAAGACAGCTCCAACCATTCCACATCCCCGTTGCCTATTGCAATCAGTGTCTTTGCAGAGCTGCCAAGAGGCTGGGAGGATCCAGGGGGTGTGTGAGTTGCCAAAATCTACTGGAAGACAAAGGTGATGCAACCTTATTCCCAGTTGTGGGCCGTGCCTCTCCCTGAGCCCCCTGAGCAGGAGGAATCAGGGTGAGATGTGGCTCCTTCCCAGGCAAAGCACAGAGCTCTGCTGCCTCGTGCTCCACAGGAGCAAGGGTTTCCAGGCAGGTTTGGGAGGCTGGGTGCAGCTTTGGGACACGTGAAGCTGCTGCTGGTTTGGTTCTTGCAGGGTTGGTGATGTCAGCAGGGCTCCTCTCAGCCAGCCAGCCCAGCTCTGCACAGGTTCCTACATGTGTCTCTAATCATCTCAGCCAAACTGGGGCTGCACCTCATAAACATTGTCTTTCTTGGAAGAAAACGTTTGCTTTGGGGTCAGACTGAATCACAGGGCAGGCAGGGAGGAGGCAAGGGGGGGTTTATTGTGCATGTCTGCTCTGTCCAAGAAAAGACAGGATTAACAGCTAATTTCCTGCCATTAGATTGCAGCCCCAAAGAAAGCTTTTTCAAAGAAATGACTTGCATCTCAAAATGACTTAACATCTGTGAGGAACAAAGATGAGAATCTCACCAGGACACAGCTTGAATTCCAACTCCTCCTTTATGACTCTTTCTACTGCGGAATCATGAAGCTGTTGTAAATCTTTACAAGGAACAAACCCAGCAAACTCTGCCTCTACCTGGGACCAGGGCCCTGTGCCAGGAGCAGAATCCTGGCTCTGTGGTGCCAGTCCTGGAGGGATACAGGGATGTGCTCCCCTGTCACAGGTTGTGAAGTTTGGAGCTGGAAGATGCTCTGGTTCCACAAACCCACCTGAGCCAGGTCTGTTGTGATCACATTTGAAAAGGCTGTGGAAGCCAAAGGCAATTTGAAAATCAGCTGAAGGCTGAGACTGCCCAGCCTGCTCACTGAAACCTCCTGCTTTCCCTTCTGGGATCCCACTGCAGACACCTGCCTGGCACCTGCCCATGCCTGTGATCCAAATGTGCAGCTCTGCTCCTGGACAGGAGGGTGAAGCTGTTTGAAAATCCAGCCTCAAGCACCTCAGTCCTCTCTGGACTCTCTGAAACAGACTGTTCTGAGTTCTTGAAAAAAGGAATGGAAGAGAAGCAGGCCTGTAACATTTTCTCCTGTAATATTTTCGCCTCTCGCCTTAGCCACTTCCTTTTTGCTTCTCATTCCCAGAGTTCAGAAAAAAAAAGGAGAGGGAAGTTAAAAACAGCCTGGATTTAAGATTATCTGTAACTTTCTGGACAAGACTCTGCAGTGCTGTGTTTGCACAGAGCATCCTCAGCACCTCAGGATGAGCCCCTTCTCCCCTTCATCCCGTGCAGAGCATGGGAAGGCAGAGCCTGCAAACCAGCTCAGAGCCAGTCCCACCTGTGTGGGTGCTAAACTGTCCAGTTACCTCACCAGGCACAGTCTCACCCTGAATTCTACGTTTACAAACCTACAGATGAGCAGAAAACTGTGAATAATAGTGAGCAAAGAGTTATTGCTGCCTGCAGCAGCCCCTGAGCAGTTTAACCACCGTGCCCATCTCTGAAGGTTCCATCAGCTAAGCCAAGAAAGGAGTGGAGGGAGGAATTACTGATGGCCAGCAGCACTAAAACTCAACAAGTTCTCTGCTCATGGAACTCCGCTGAAGTCAAAGGAACAACAATATGAGGAAATTTAGTCTGTTAAATTAAAATAATATGGATTAATGCAGTGTTCTGGAGGCATTTCTACCTGCATCAATATCACCGCTGAACGTTGTGGGTGTTGTGACTCCATCGGAAAATGGAGGGGAAGGGAATATTAGCTGCTGGAAAGGGAACAACCTATGACTTGGCAGAGCAATTAATTACACTTAAAACCTGGGCTGTGTTGAGCTGCTCTTTAGCCAGGTTAACGTGACAGAGACAGAGAAACAAGCAGCACCTCAGCGTGCTGCTCTCGGTGTTTCACACAGTGCACGCGTGGCTCATCACATCACCCCTCATTCCATCCCCACCCTGCTCACTGACACTCTGCCTCAGGGACAGGTCTCTCCAGTGACAGACAGAGGGCTGTGGGGACAGTGAAGGGTCTGGAGGGGCCGTAGGAGAAGCAGCTGAGGTCACTCGGTCTGTCCAGCTGGAGAGGAGGAGACTGAAGGGAGCCTCATCGCTGTCTGCAGCTGCCTTGAGAGGGGCACTGCAGGGGCAGGCTCTGATCTCTGAGACACGGCTGGAGCTGTGCCAGGAGGGGTTTAGGCTGGATATTGGGAAAGGTTCTTCCCCCCCAGAGGGTGCTGGGCACTGCCCAGGCTCCCCAGGGATCGTTCACTGCTCCAAACCTCCCAGAGCTCCAGGAGGGATTGGACACCACTCCCAGGGATGCCAAGGTGGGATTGTTGTTGTGTCTGTGCAGGGCCAGCACTGAGGATCCCTGTGGGTCCCTCCCAGCTCAGGACATTCCATGAATCCGTGCCCACCCTCCTGGGCAGCCCTGACCCCTCTCACCCTGGGGGCTCTGCTGGCCATTCCCACCCGCAGCACTGGGATGTGCTCACCATCCCACAGCCCCAAACTGGGCCCTGCTGGGAGCACCTCTCTCAGCACCTCGTGGTCAGGGCAGCCCTGCCAGTCCCCAGCACACGTGAGCCCCACATTCTGTCTCAGGCTTCAATAAGATAAATGAGTTTAATTCATCCTTTGTGTAAGTAGGGACAACTCCTAGAAATTGCACCGGAGTTGAATGCCTTGGCTTAATCCCTAAATTCATTCCTCTAAACAGAAATCTGCCTTAAAATCACTGCTCCTATGGCTGTCGTTAGCAGGAGGTATTTGTGACGTACTTACTTCAAAAATTCCCCATCTAATCACCATCAGCATAAAAGACCTCTCCAGGCACTCTGTGATACCAGCTCAGATTCTGGTGGCAGCTCACCACCACCCGTATGAAAAACAGAGGCTGTGTGGAATTTGTTCCACAAATTACATTTGTTCAGAGCCACATAACAAAAGAAGCCAGGATCTAGATTAATTATCATGATTATCCTCCAACTCAGAAGTCAGTCAGTTCTCAGGAACAGCTTTCTTTCTGAAGCCTTACACAATTGCTGATGGGAGCTCGCAGCTCCTGCACACAAAGCTCCAAACACGCACAAAGGCCAATAAATAAAACAAAACAACATCCAAAAACCCTATTGCCAAAATTAGGGGGGAAAAAAAGCAACCCTGAGCAATACATATTTAACTCTTCCCTGCACACCCAAAGTTGCTAGGGAACGAGGCAGCCTCGCACACTGCCACTACAATTACGCTCACAAAGAGCTGACAGGGATTGACCTTTGCCTACTCCTTCCTGTCTGCCTTTTTCCAGGCGTGGAGGAGCCCGGTGGCTTGACAAACACGTTTGACGGGCACATTTGCAGACAGCAGGCTGTCTGCAGGGTGAGCTGGCCCTCCACTGCCAGCCTGCTAAGAACTAAAGCAGCTTTTCATAGCGCCACGACTGCCAGCGCTGAACTGCTCCAGGAAAAGGTGGGCCCCTTCCCTTCCCTTCCCTTCCCTTCCCTTCCCTTCCCTTCCCTTCCCTCTCCCCAGCTTTGGAAGTATGAAATTTGTTTAGCACTTTAAAGCTCTCAGCCCGATGGAGGAGTCCCGTCACTGACTTTTAATGGAATTGCAGCACAATTCCAGGAAAAAATTTAAATCGAGTCTCGTCTTGCCAAAAGCACACGTGCAAGACTTGCCAAGTGGAAGCTGTGAGTTTGTACAAAGTTGTAGGGGCTGTATATGAATATTCCTATATGGAGGTCATACCCCGAATTCCCTAAAAATCAGCATTAAAAACTTGCGCGCATTTAATACCATCAGCTAAGGAATTCCGTGCCATTATCTGTATATTTTAATAATTGCAACTTTCAATGGTAGTGACACAAAAACAATTACTTTTTGAAATTTCTCCCTGTATGTGCATTTGAAACTACACAGCCATTAAAAACAGTCTGTCGAATTAAAGGTTGTGCAATTAATTAAGTGCAAATCCTGTAAAACTGGACCAAGGAGAAAATTCATCAAATGGGTGAAATATGACCTATCTTGTCCAAAAGACAAATATGTTTAAACAAAATATGAAAATTGATGACAAAATTACTGGTAGCAAAATGCACACAGAGCAAATATGAGACAGCTGTACTCGGATTCAGCACGGGAGGTTCACCCTCACGGAATTTGTGATTCATTATCTCCACTGCCTTGTAAAACTTTTCCCAGTTAATCTCCAAAGTACGGCCTTTGTACCTATGATAATAAAAATTCTCTATAAACTCACATGTAAGTGTTTAGCCGTGATTTACTGTCCCTTGCCACCATCAGATGGAATCTGTGATCAGCAGGATGTGGGTACCCAGCAGCAAGGTTCTGCTCTGCCACAGCGCTCTGGGATGGGGACAAATTTGGGGTTGGACTCTGTGACCTTGGAGACTTTTTCCTTCTCAATGATCCCAGGATTCTGGGTCTTCTAAGCACCCAAATTTGTTCTGCCATGAAGGAAGGAACAGAGTTCCCTCAGCTGTGCCAGCCATCAAACTGGATGTCTGAGCCTTATGGAAGCCACAGGGACTTCACACACCAAGTCCTGGTCACCATATTCTGGGTGACCATATTTTAAAGGATTTTACTCTCAAAAAAACCCCAACCTAAAAATGAGGCATTTTCTATTTTACCCACAGCAACCCATTGACAGGGAGAGCTGTGCATTCTCTGCCTGACAAAATTTGAACGTACATTTTCCATATCCCAATAAATGGTTCTAGATATCAGGCATCAGTTGCCTCCTCTCGCCAGTTTTGGGCACAATTCCCCCTACACTTATTTCCTGATGGGCTGCAGTTGGAAACCAGTGGCATACTGGGGAGCAGCATTTCGCCAGTCACGTTTAATTTACTGTTTAATATTAATTAGATGAGAGAAAAATAAGATACAGAGTGAAGCACGGTTGTCATGGTTGTCTAAGGGTATTAAGGTACAAAATCCAAGGAATCCATAGAATATTTATGTTCCATAAAGCAGAAAAGCTCACAAAGATGTGGGGGGGAGTGCAGCCAGGATGGGCTGTGCCATGGGGACAGGAACACCTCAAGGGTCTGTGACTGACGTTTTTAGGGAGAGAGAAGTGGGGAAGTGTCTTCCTTCCCCAAACCAAGGAGCACAGAGTGAACGCTTTTCCCTTTGCTTCATTTTCCCTTCCAGGCTGGCAGGACCCAGCTGTGCCAGAGGGAAACCAGGCACAGACAGGGAATCCTGCCAGGGAACAGCTCCAGATCTCCTTTGAGAACATCCCTCAAACACAGCCAGAATGAGCCTGAGCTGTATTTCCACGCGTGGAATCTCCATGATTCCTGGGGGATAAATGAGCCTGAGCTGTATTTCCACGCGTGGAATCTCCATGATTCTGGGGGATAAATGAGCCTGAGCTGTATTTCCACACGTGGAATCTCCATGATTCTGGGGGATAAATGAGCCTGAGCTGTATTTCCACATGTGNTGCATGTGGAATCTCTGTGATTCCTGGGGCATAAATGAGCCTGAGCTGTATTTCCACGCGTGGGATCTCCACAGTTCCGGGGGGATGCAGGCTGGGTGTGCCAGGTGGGCATGGAGAGGGTTCCTGCACACGTTGGAATGCATGTTCCTGACATTACAAACAGGTTTAGGACGTCACAAATCAAACTCCAATTGTGAAGCAGATTCTGGAGAGGGGGCGGGCTGCAGGGAGCCCAGGAACCCAGCCTGTTATTTTCATATTAAAATGTAATGGTGCCATTAAAGTTAAAACCACTGTTAAACTTGATTGAGTAAATTAGTTAATTAACCATAGCATTTAATGCATTCCTCCAAGGCATACCTCAGCTCCTGCAGACAGAATTCCAGCTGTACATTATCCTAGCTGTGAGTTTTACTATGATTACGCTCCTGGAGTGGCTCTCTGTTTGCCAATGAAGAATGCAAGCTGTCTTTTGAATCTGAGATGATTAAAAGTTAGCAGGGAAAAATGGATTTATTTCCTATTTATCTATTTCCTTTTAAGAAACTTCTCATATTTTATAAATTCTTCTTATTCTTTCTCTGCCCTTTGTTGGAAAAATTCATATTGAAACAAGTTGAAGGTGGAACGTTTTGGTCATCTGTAGTTAGGATTGAGTATGCAAAAAGCACCAGAGTTTATAAAGAACTCAAAGGGAAAGTTAACTAGGATAGATTTTCCCAAATACGACTTTTGTATTTAAGAATGTAAAATTTTCTTCAAACACCTTTTTGCAGGAAAAATGGCCACAGAGCTGGGATCATGAATTTTGCATCTGCCTACCTAATTTACAAATAAGGTAGACTAAAACACAGATATTCTAATACAGAAATGCCATTTGAGTAAGCAGCTGCCTCATTTGGAAATGTGTGTTAGATTAAGAAATAAAATATATCTATCAAGGTAGCAGACTGTGAACTGAGCAGGTTTTCCTTTAACTCCTCTATTTTCCAAGCTGTTGGAGGAGTTATCCCATTGCCCTAAGCATCCCTGTAATCCATTCCGAGAACATTTCCAGAAGAAATTTTGTTTCAACAGAAATTTTGAAGACTTCATGCTTTTGTTTTATAGAATTGCTCCAAAACTTTCAATCAAAATACAATTTTCACCAAGAAAACCCCAAACAAATTGCTTGCTGACATTCCTGCCCGTGTTTTTCCACGTTTCCCAGCCAGTCCAGTAACATCACAAGGTGTGCTGCACTTCCCAACATCTTTTTGCCACAGGTCCTCTAACTTCAACTCTCAGAGCACCACACGAGTGACCAACCCACTTTTTACATTTTTTAAAGCCCAGCACTCCCACTGAGATATTTTCCCCAGCCTTCGCTGCCTTGGGGAATGCTTCATTTTAAAAACATGAGAACACAATTACGACAATTCCCTTATGAAAACATGGCCAATTTTCTGCTTTAACCAACGTAAAATTGATCTCTCAAGCTCTGTTTCACGTGATCTCTTTGTAGATCTTCCTGCTGTTCCTCTTCTGCCACGCCCAATAATGAAAATTCCCTAAATGAGCTCTGCTTTCTTTTTATTTTCATTTTTCTAACAGATATTACATCTTGGAAAAATCACTCTCCATGTACGGGTGACCTCAGTGTGAAGTGCAAATGTGACAGATCTCAGCCTCTATCCCACAAATATCCCAGAGCTCACGAGCAATCTGCATGGCAATAACTCAGATTTCCATGTTTTCTACCCCCGTCTCCATTTCCCAAGAATACCCAAAGTTAGCATCCATGGATTCTGTATCCTACCTATCACAAAAATGCTATTTTTCCATTAATATGGTTTTTTTTCGTTGTCTACTTGATACAAACAAAGGATTTTGCTGAAGGTCAGGGTATTGATTGAATTCCACCCAAGGGGCTCGTTCCCATCCAGTGACAGATGCAAGGGACCTGTGGGATAATGGACTCATGGGAATGGAAAGGACAGTGGGGTGGATGCTGCTAAAATTGCAGCATTATTGAGTTATTTCTCCTTTCTCCCTTCTTGAGCATAGAAATGAAGAACATTTTTGAAGAAAGAGAGCACACAAAGAACTTGGGGGTGTGGGGTCTCACCATGAGACCCTTAATTAATGAAGAAGTGAAAATTCTTGACCATTTTCTGTGGCATGCACTCTGCAGTGAAATGTTAAAGTTTGGCCTGCTATCCAAATTCTCCCTAAAATTAGAAGCCATGAAATGACAAGGTTTGGCTGAGCTGAGAGAGGAATTTGCTGGAGAGGAAACTCCTTCTTGAATAATTAACTCACTTTTCTGTCTGTGCCTCTCCTTTCCCCATCAGATTTCTAGGATATGGAAGGAAGCAACGTTCTCTTCCCACTCCTGATGAGATAATATTGATGATCTAAGGAATTTCTTGCTACTCTTCTGTATTTAATAAAGTATCCAGGATTAGTGGTTAAAGTCAGCTAAATTTACCAAATTACAGCACGTAATTGATTTACTGATAGGTAGGCATGACTCAACTTTAACTCAGATCTTTGACATAATCAAAAAAATATTAATTTATTCTGTCATTACCAAAAAACTGTGTTACATTTTTAACTACTCAAGTAAAAAAAAAAAAAAAAAAAACCGATATTGCTGCTGTTACTTGTACATTTATGGTCATGACTCTTAAGAAGCACGTTCCTGGATTTCTGTATCACAAGGTTTCATTTAATATAAGAAATGTATTGGCAAGATGGAGCTGTGATCAGGAAGGATGCACAGATGTATATTGAAATTTAAAAAAAAAAAATTCAGCTGCTCCTAATGCTGGTGGGTCAGAGATAAAATCAGAGTATATACAACAACACAGATCCAGTGCTCCACACTTATAAATAAATGTCTCTGTGTTACTTGATCTCAGCAATTTAGGAGTGTTTTGTGCTCTATAATTCCTCCCTCAGCTCAGTTCATCCTCTTGGTTGGACAATTTGATTTCCTCTTTCTTGGTCCTCAGCCCTCCCAGCATGGTCACTGTAGGCCAACATAATGAGCCAGGTCTGATGTCCTCATTTGCTGGGTGTGTGAGCTTTGCCTCCCTTTAATTCTGATTTTTAGCACAGCCCGTGCCAGCTGCTCTGCTCTCTTCTGGAGCACTTATAACCACCTGGCTCAAACACAGAACCTTCATGTTCTTCCCGAGGTGCTTCATCCCTCTTTTATCACTGTCAGCTCCTCCTCGTTTTCAGGGATTTGGTGTTCCCCACTCCTTTCCCAGCGTCTCCTCCGTGCTGGTGTGTTGCTGTAGCACCCCAAACAGGTAAAAACCACAGAGTCCACGCTACCAAAAGATGATCCGAAGTAAGGAAGTTTAAAGAAAGATTGAACAGCTTTCATATGTTAATACACAGAAGTGTGTTGAATGGCCTAAAATAATTGGACTCTTGGCCATCCACCCCTCGGGGTGATTGGCCAAGTTCGGAGACATCTGTTTTTAGATGTTTTTCTAGTTAAAACCAAAATAATCCTTGAAAGCAACTGCAGGTGTAGAAATTTGCAAAACCGTAACATTGCTTTAAATTCTTCACATGGGAAAGGCAGAACTTTCACAAAATGCTGAGAGAGCTGGATGATCTTTTCTGCTGATGCTTTCCCAGTGTCCATACTGGTGCTACCCCAGTGAGGGAACTGGAAAAGCCCCCGATGCTCCAAGGTTCCCCTGGCTGGTGCAGAGCTCCGGGAGCTCTCTCTGCCGTGTTCAAAGGTCATTGCAAAGTCAGGAGCCAGGAAAACTCTGCTCATCCATTAAAGTCCTCCGAGTTTACTACCTGAGAAATTCCATGCTCCCCGGCACCTCGAGAGCTGCTCACCCTGCATTGCAGCACCTAATAGCATCCTCAGCAGGAAATACATATATCTGACTCCAGCTCAACCCGGGCTTTAGAAACACATAAAAGTGCTGATTCTCCTGGTTTTCCCTTGTGCCAGCACTCAAGACTGGGTGCAGACTTCAGTTCTATCCATATTAAAATCCAGTTTGGTAATACTGATATGTCAAAGCCAACACTGCAGGGATATGAGCTCCATAATCAAGTTTATCCTAAACAAGTTTCATAGTTTTAACAGATATTTAACAATAGTCTAAAGAGTGATTGTTTTCCAATTTAAATATCTACTGTAGCTCTAAGTACCAGTTAACTCTGGCTCAGTGAAATGCAAATTTTGTAAAATCCAATCCATCAAGCAGAAATTTTCCTACAAAAGGGTTTCGAAGAAATAATAGCTGTCAGCTAACAATTAATGCACCCAACATGCTTAAGTACTGCACTGAACTTTAATGAAAGGTTACCGAGTCTGTTAAATTGCTTCATACCTTGTAAGACTAAAGTTAAGCAAAAATTAACATCAGTGTTCTGGGAAAAGAGCATGCAAACAAAATTCACCTTAATGACGGGGGAGTGTAATGTTTTCACGGAATATTTTGAACTATGATTCCATTAGAACACTGTCAAAAACCGAAAATTTCCCGTTCAGAACAAACATGCTTTGGGATTTCATCTGCAATAACTCCACAGCCGATGGGAACACACAGGAATGCAGAGAATCACGTGCAGTTCTCCTTAAAAATAAGCACAGATACACCCTGGAATTGTGTTTTTCAGGATTTCCATTGCTCCTGGCCCTTGGGTTCTGATAAAGGCTGGTTCCAGCAGCTGCAAAAGGTCATTCCAAAGCAAGGTGCTGCACCCAGCACCCCGCTTGGCCGGTGCCTGAGGATGGCTCTCGTTCTCTCAGCCCTCGGAGCGCCAGGCTCTCTCCTTTGCTGAGTTCTTATAAACATTCCCCCACTTTAAGTAATACTTGGCAGCTTTACTGCTGTTGTCAGGAACTAAAAGGTGCAATAACCCCGCGCACAATACAAAAGATCAAACCAGCAGATCGTAACTCACTCCCAAAGGGCAGCCCAGTAAAAGTGATAAAGGGAACCACACTCCAAGGACTTCCTCAGGCCACTGCCCTGGATCATTGGGGCTACTGATACTGCTCATCTCCTGCCAGGAGCACGCAGCCTGCTCCTTCCCCAGCAGCCCCAGCCCTGGCTCTCCCTGTTCCCCCTTCCCCAGCAGCCCCAGCCCTGCCTCTCCCTG
>VWZT01002055.1:74308-99683 GCA_013397055.1 Pachycephala philippinensis
CCCCTTCCCCAGCAGCCCCAGCCCTGCCTCTCCCTGCTCCCCCTTCCCCAGCAGCCCCAGCCCTGGCTCTCCCTGCTCCTTCCCCAGCAGCCCCAGCCCTGCCTCTCCCTGCTCCCCCTCCCCAAGCCCTCCCCGCTGATATCTGCAGGAGCAGAGGGATCCTGCTCACACAGACAGCTGTTTGAGCACTTTGGTATCACTCTGCACCCTTATTATCCATCTTTTAAATGGGAATATTTCAAAAGCAGGGCTGGGTGTGACGGTGTGGGCTGCTTACTGCGACTGCAGTTTGGGAAGGGTAGAGCCTGTCCTTTTCCTTGTGCTCAGTGAGGGCTTTCAGGAGCACAGGGATGAGTTTCACACACACATTTATGTCAGAGGTGGTTTGAGGGTCTAAAATGCAGACCTAGGCACTTGTAGTCACGATTTTACCCTGTCTGATGAACCCACAGTGCTCACCTTCGTTACATCACCAACTCAGCATCTGCCCTGTGCAGGGGCAGGATGAACTCACAAAGTTTCATACTTGTAACCACAAACTGAACTGAGTTTTCTATGAAGACATGGATCAAAACATGTGTTCAACAGGAAAATATCATTCCCCCCTCACAACAGCCGTGCTGGTGACAGTGGTGACAAGAGGCCCCAGACTGGACCCTGGGGGAAGGCTCTGTCACCAGAGCAGCAAGGCAGAAACATTTTGGGGAGTGCCGATGCTCAGGAACATTCTAATGGACGCTTTCATCTCTTTCCCTATTTATCTACCAGTAGAACAATCAGTAGCCTCTAAAAACAAACAGAAGAAGAATCACAGCATCACTGAGGTTGGAAAAGGCCTCCGAGATCAGCTCCAGCCCTTGCCCCATCACCACCTTGTCAACCAGAGCAGAGCACTAAAAAGAAACAAAGAAAAAGAAAAGGAAAAAAACCCCAGACAGAGACACTGAATGCGTGACAGGGTCTGGACGTGTCTCCACATCGAGGTGACAGAGGAGTCCCTGATGCCATTTGGCAGCGATGTTTAGTGCTACCTGTACCACGGATGAACAGGAGGCTTCATGCTCCAGAATGCCCAATTTGGCATCTCTCACACTCACTAAATTCACTTAATTAAGTCTCCATTTTCCAGTCCCCACCCCGGTGCTGTGTGTGCCCTTCCCAGGCACACGGAGGCTTCTCTTTAATGCAGATGTGGGAGATACAAAATGCAAGTGATACAGCCACGCACCCCCACTCACACATTCTCTCGAGATCCTCTAGACTATATTCATGAAAAATGATTTACAAAATACAAATAGATTTTGGCATGAAGTAAGCTTAAATTGACTGCTTTCTATCAGGAATTAATATTAACCAGAGCTTGTCAGTTACTAAATATTTATTTTAGGAATACATACAGCCTCTGCTTTCATGTAGGTTAAGCTGTAATCTTTGGCTTGTCAGTTCCAGGATATAGCAGTGGATAAATCATGCACTCTTGAACTGATAGATGTCAGAGCCGTTGTATACAAATGGAGGGATATGTCAATGAACACCCCAGTTTAGGTTACATTTACTATAAACATTGACATTCCTTTGCAATGAGACCATTTGCTGGCTAAGCAGTCACAGCTTCACAGGATTTGATGCTTTTGTGCTCAATCAGGTTCTAATGATTTCAGATGTTTGCAATTAATGAACCATTAGATTAATTGGTTGAGTATGGAAGGACTGGTGTAAGAATTGGGTCAGAACCACAGACAAGCTATTACCTGAAGTGACAGCAATCACCAGAGGCAAACCAGTGAGAAATTGAATTAATGATTTTTCACCCTCTCTTTCACTTTTGGCAAAAATTAGCACCGGGGCGGTGTTTGAACACAGAGAATATTACAAGTGTTGGGGGCAAGGGGTGAAAAAGAAACATTCTCATCACTCCTCATCTTTCAAACTGGAGCAGCTCAATCTCCACCACGCAGACTCGACCCCGGCTCGCTGTTGAATATAAAGGAGGTGCCATATTTCTTGTGGATCATCCAGATCCCCCCCAAAGCTTCCTTCCCAAGCCCACGTATAATATTAATTATGGACCACACAGGGCACCTTAGTGAGATGATTAATTGTGCTTCAGAACCAGGGAAAGGAACGAGCCCGGCATCGATATATGGTCGTGGAGGCTTGGTAGAAACCCCAGGGTGCCCATCCTTTAGCCACTGTGCAGGAGGATGTTTACTCCCAGTAGATCACTGGTGCTTAAATTCCAGCAGTGTGACAAGTTATCCCAACGAGGTGATGGCAGTTCAGCTGAACCTGGAATTTCACAGAGTAAATTTAACCCTGGTTGTTCAATAAAGGGTGTTTTTTGGACCTTTTTCTTTTTAAGAAAGGGATTATTCTAATGAGGTTCTCTGGCTTTCCAAGGCAGTAGTTCAGAAATGAGGTGTGTATGTGGTGGCTGTCACTGCCTGGTGCACCTCAGGTGAGATTATTCACCTCCTGGAGAGAAGATTATTCACCTTTTGGAGTGCTTTTGGGGAGAAAAGGAGCAGAATGCAGCAGGGCTGTGACCAGCTCACAGAACCTCAGCTTGGAGGAACAGAAACACGTGGCACATTAAAAATAAAGGGGTGTGCTGGGTTCTTAATCCTGATTTAGGTGGGTTCAGCATTACAGCTCACAGCTGGAATGTGAGTTCAGTGCTGGGAGTGATCATCTTCCTTCCCTTCCTCTGACTCTCCACAGACTGACCCATTGAATTTGCAGAAAGGATCTCTGTTCTAGCCAGAGTGGCTGGGATCTGCCTTTAAATTCCCTTGGATAAGTCACGGATCCTTTTGTGGTGCAGTTTTATTCTTGCTGCAACGAAGCAATCAACAGACACTTCCTGAGATAAAATAAACAAGTTTTTAGCTTTGGCACCGTTCTGCAAGGAAATGCAATTATTCTGGAGCTTCTTGTACTTTTGGGGTTTTTTTTTTACATTCTGATTTTTTGCAGCAGCTAAACTGAAATGTTCTGTGTGGTTTCGGGTTTTTACAGCAGTGACTTGCTTGTTGCTGAAGGAAAAAATAAATTTTGCATTTAAGGCATTTTAACTGTGGATTTATACAAATTTCAAGTGTTCAACACAGATCGGCTTTTGAACATGAAAGGAATCTCAGAACTTGCAATTTTTACAAATGAAACATCCCACTGATTCCTAAATAATAGTTTGGGTTAGAGCCAAAATTTTAATGTCACATATTAACCCCAATTTTCATCTTTTTGCCTGTGCACTATTTAGGTGATTAAAGCTGGGTGCATAAAATTTTCCCATCTTTTACCTGGATTTAGGACTGAACCTATTGTAAATAAATCTGGCAAAAAAAGGAGGCAGAAAGAGCTTTAAAGGTTTCACTGCCTTACAATGAAGCTGAGGCAATGGGAGGCCTTTAACTCCATGTTACAGACTTTGAGTCACCAGGAAAACAGAGAAATTGTATTTTCACATGTCTAAATAAAGGCTTCTGTCTTCCAGAATAGGTCCTGCAGCACCAGGGCATCTTTATTCCACAGTTCCCTATTTCCCAAGGACTTTGCTGTACCTGGTCCCAGTAACTGCCCCAAATCTCTTTTCTTATCTTTTTCCCCCCCTCCGTATCAGGAATCCTCCACTAAAATCCCAGCTGAATTCACAGTTGCTTCGGTGGAAAAGTGGGCAACAGTCGGGAATGGGAGTAATAAATGTGACAATGATGTGACCAACCTTAACAACTCCCAGTTATGAGATATTTAAGGCCTGCAGAGCAGCTCTTCCCTTCTACTGTTTTCTATTAATAAATCACATTTATGAGACAGACAAGGCCAAAGAGAGTCGATGAGACTCTCTCCATTGACTTGAGCACGGGCTGGGAGAATCACCCAGGATAAATGCACAAATAATCCTATTTACCTGAGTATCCCCAATTAATATCAGTCAGATTACTCAGGTATAAAAGAGCTTTCAAAAAAGGGGATCGCTTGGATGGATAAGAGCTGCTTTCTTCCACCTGAAGTGTGACACTCATTCCAGGGGAGGGTTAGGAAGGGAGAAGTGCACAACACCCAGAGATACAATCTCATCCCTTGCACGAAGAACAAAGGATATAAATGTGAATCATTAAAAGGCAAAAAACAAAACCAAACCCTCTAAAGGCACTGTAAATAAACCCCTGTAATTACGCATCACAAAAAAAAAGAGTCAACTGCAAATGGTTCAGTAATCTCATTACCAGGCTTACTAATAATCATTGCAATATTCTCCATCTCCCCTAAGATAATGAGCAGCACGGTGGATGTTGGAAAAATAAATAAATAAACAGCCAAGCAACGATTTCTCATCTAAATATTTAACAAAATGGATGGGCTTGCCTAAAGGTTTGAGATTGAGCCCCAGTGTAACAAATTTTTAATTTGCACTATTTTCCTACTTTTAAAGGGGGAGGGAGCTCAGCTCGTCTGAGAATGGAGTTTAAACCAAACAACGCTTTCGTGACAACCCAAAAATAAAGAAATAAAACATTTTTAAATATTTCAATACTACAAAATTAGCCCAAGTTAAAGGCAACAATTAGTAAACAACTTTGTCATATTCAGAACAGTATCTTTCCCATTAACATTTCTATAGTTCCCCAATTACATTATAAATCAAAAGTAATACAAACAGACAATGTAATAATGAGAACACATAGACTGCATCAAAAATTAAGATCCCAGCCTTTCCTTTCCTCTTGGATCACTCTGTTAACTTGTCCTAGTTTACTTTCTTGGCAGCAGGAGCACAGGCAGAGAAAGGGAATTTACACCTTGGTGAATAACTCCTAGAAGTGGAGCTGGAAAGAGCTGGAAAGGCAAACAGATTTTCTCCTGAAGTGCAGGGCATGGCGTTTTCCTTTCCCAAATGCTGTCTGCTGCTCTGGATGGGGAATTAACAGGGAATTAAGGTGAGGTGGATCCCCAACCCCTTCTCCATGTGCCCCTTCCACCTCAGATCCCTGCTGGGATCTCCTCCCTCTCTCCAGTGTGGGACTCACAGGTGGAACCACCCTGGCTCTGGGAAGGACCTTTCCAAAGTGAATTGGAGCCATCCCAAATATTCCAGATGTTGTCCTGCAGAGGACAGGAAGGGAACTGAGCTGTCCCTGAGCACAGAGCCCCAGGGAGGCTCAGGGCAGGACGAGAGCTGCCCATCCCTGAGCTGCATCCCCAGTTTAGGGCAGGACGAGAGCTGCCCATCCCTGAGCTGCACCCCCAGTTTGATATCCTGGGGCTCCCCACCTCAGCTCCCTGCGCTTGCTCAGGAGCTCTCAGCTCCAGTGCTCTGGGGTTTTTGAGTTTGTTTTTTCTTTTTTTTTATTTTTTTTTGCTTATCTGCTACATTTCTGCCATCTCCGTTTACTGCTCTGGTGTCCTGTGACAAGGAAGAATTTAAAGAAATGACCAGAAATGGTTCTGGCAGTTGTGAGCACAAGTGATACTATGAAAGAGGAAAGCAACTCACGCCGGGAATGGAGAAACAGGGCAGGGAAGGAATTAGAGGTCTTGGATCGAGATTAGGGATGAAAATATGTCCTCAGAGTTTTTCAAGCACTTCAGCTCCTTCAGAAAGAGGCTGAAAGCACAAGGGGGTGGATGGAGAAGCACGAGGATGTTAAAATAAATGCAATTAACCATCAGTGTTTATCTTAATGCACTTCTTACAATGCCACTGCAGCTAAAACAGAGGTGAGCTGGACAGGGGAGAGGAGGAGATTAAATTATGTATTGTTCCTTTAACACTTTCTGCAGTTAAATAACATAATATTTTCAAGGTTACTGTTAAAATAACAGGGTTGTCCAGTGGAATTTATTCCCACTGGTGTTTGTGTACTGTATATATTTATACCACATGAGCAGCCCATAAATTCTCCTCATAAATGCTGTTATCTGCACCACCAGCAGTTTCTCATTTTTATGGGGGTATAACTTTAAGGTGTGGTTTACGTCCCGTTACACCTCACTGCTCACAGCTCCTGCTGCCCCATTAGGCTCTGATCCCGAGCTCCCTGTCCTCCCTGGTGGCATTTGGTCCTGCTCCTGTCCCCATCTGTGAGGGGACCTCGCACAAAACCCCAGCTCCAGCTCCACCCACCCCCATCCTAAACTGGTCTGATCCTCACTGACCACCCTGGACATCCCAACTCCCACCCTGGNCCCAACTCCCCCCCTGGACACCCCAACCCCCACCCTGATTGGGAGCTGTTCCATCCTGGACCTCCCAGCTCCCACCCTGGACATCCCAGCTCCCACCCTGGACATCCCAACTCCCACCCTGGACATCCCAGCTCCCACCCTGGACATCCCAGCTCCCACCCTGATTGGGAGCTGCTCCACCCTGGACATCCCAACTCCCACCCTGGCTGGGAGCTGCTCCTTCACCCCAAGAAAAGCCTCCCAAGGGACGAGCATCACGATCCCATTCTTTTAGAGGTGGCCAGCTTGATTGCCAGGGAAGCATTTTTCATTTAAAACAACAGATAAATGGAGATTATGGAAGAGCTGTTCCAAAGGTCATCGGGACTGGGAATTGCCTGGGGTGTAGGACAAAGCTCAGATAACTTCACAGGAGAAAAAAAGCCCATTGGCACGCTTGCAATAAACTCTTTATACTTCACAACAGCCTTAAAAGTACCGAGAGCCCATCCATGCATCACTGTCAGTGCCTCCCAAAATGATTGGTATCAGTGGAACACTGAATTCTCTGCCTGCTCACATCCATCTGTCCTGAAGTTCGGTGCTGCTAACTCCAGACTTCGGAATCTGAACTCAAATGTTGTTTTCTCCAATTTTCTTCCCTTTTTATGACCTTTTTCTGTTGCTATCTTGATTTATGGTCATTTGTGTGATTGCATTGCTTTGCTTTATGGCAGTTTATGTCATTCTGGTCTTGTCATAAATGACTACCATAAAGTGAGGTAAAATATCATAAAACATTAGTGAGTCACTGATATTCAAGGTTCTGGAGTACAAGCCTGACAGGTAGCGAGCACAGAAGAACTGTGCCATCCGAGGGATGGATCATTATGGATACATGTGTGTGCTGGGATCTGCAGGAACAAATGCCACCCTGACTCCGCTTGTCAGTGGAAACAATTTAAAAGGGCAACGTTGAGTTATTTTTGTGAGTTTAAAAGTCTCATGTTCCTACTGCGATTTCTTTTGCAGCAAAAAAAAAAAAGCTCGGGAAATGGAAGTGGAGCTGTTCCCCTGTAAATGTCTCGGTGCTTTTCGTGTGTTTGGGGGTTGGTCAGGGCTGCTGAGAACCTGATAAAAATCAGATTATTTTGTGGGATGATCATTCTTGGTGGTTTGTCCATCTCTGACTGTGGGCACAGAGCTCTCAGGGATGCTGTGGCTCTGCTGCACTCGCAGGAACGTGAATATCCTTCAGTGATGATGCTCAGAAATCCTAAACTGATTCTTTTGATGTATTCTACTCAAGGAAAACCACATTTTATCCAATAATCTGAGCATTTATTACCTTTGTAGCTCAAAGTATTCCGAAGCATTTTATACCTTTTCTCAGTTTAGTAAAATAAGCCGTTGCAGTTATAGACTTTCCAAATAAATATAAAAATAAAATGCAAAAATATTTTGCCTCTGATGTTTGCATTATGAATCCTTTATGCATTAAGAATCAATAATCTCTATATTCACTATAAATTCCTCCTATCAGTTGCTGTTACTTTATAGGATAACTTAATTCTGGAGTGAAAATGGGTATTTGCTGGAGTTAGAGCTGGGAATGCATTACCATTAAGAAATATGGAGATAACCACTTGGAAATTTATATTTGTTATTTGAACATAAAAAACATTGTTCCGATTTTAAATGGCCTTTTTTTATTTGCTACTATTATTGCCAAAATAAAAGACTTATCATCTCCAAATCTATTTAGCCTGTAGTGACATTATTTACTGGGCTGGTTCTCTGGATACTTTGGGGGGAAAATATTTTTAATGCAGGGTAGGGGTTCTTTGCTTTTTGTGAAATATTGCACTTGGATGGCATTTTCATTATGAGATTGCTGCATTCAACCTCCAACACCAAGAGCTTTATTGAGCTTGCCCTCAAAGGAACAGATTAAAAAATAAAACCTAGATTTCCCCCCAAATATGCCAACCTTGATGGTTTTTAATGCCAGACCTCTCCCATTTTGGAGGTTTGTGGTGGTTTCTTTGCTGCTTTTTAACGCAGTAATTCAGATATCGATATCTTTGATACCCAAAAATCTGATTCTGATCTCCACCATCTGTTTATTCCAGTTTTAATGGTCTGGGCCTTTTGCAGAACCCAGCTCAGAGCCCCAGCTTCCTCCAACCCCTCCGTGCTGCCCAGGTGAGGGGTCCCTGTGTCCAGCTCAAAATCCCTCTGGAAAGGGAGCCCAGGGAGGCTCCGGGTGTGGCACAGCCCCCAGCGATGGCACCAAACGTGCTGAGAGAGAGAGAGAGCTGAGACTGGATCCTGGCAGTGCCAGGGGATGCAGAATCACTGCCAGATCCCCTCACCTGCCACACTGACTCCATTTGGAGCTTTTCCTAATTCGTGCAACGGGAGGGGAGCTGACACCTTCTGCTGTGACACCCCAGAACAGCACCAAAATCCTCACGTGAGGGAGAAGCAGCAGGGAAAATGAAGTGTCTTTGGCAGGCAGGAGCCAGAGCCCTGCAGGATTAACAGATCAATCTGCTCTGTTCTCAATAAGCAAGAGAAGGTAAATCCTATTGGAAGTACCCCGCTGCAATCCTAAAGTCTGGCAAAGGGGAACAGAATTAGAAATTAATATTTAACCCTCCAGCCAACTGACGTGGGCACATCTGAGGGCACACACTCCTTTTGGAAGCAGCTTTCCTGGTTTTTCCCCTCCCTGATCCCTGAGTTCCACGCAAGTCAGTGCTGGAGATGTCAGGACATGAAAAAATCCTCCCCCTGGTACAAAGCAGCAGCCAGGGGATGGATGATGCTCCCAGAGGAAATCCTCTGCAGAAAGGTGCTGCATCCAATTTCCCCTGTGCAGTGTGGGGAGAGCTCTCACACGTTATCTCAGCGCTCAGGACAATTAATTTCAGTGCCACTGCTGCTCGTGGCAGGGGTTTGTGTCCCTGGGAGTGCAAGGACAGCGCTGTGTCCCTTCAGGGGTGACAGCTCAGCCTCGTGTCCTGCCAGCCCCACAAATCTGCTCTCAGCTCGGGGACAGTACTGCCCCAGGACAAACCCCACTGCCAGCAAACCGCAGGGAAATTCATCCTGGAGCTGCATTTGGGCACTGACCCCACAGAGGGATACCTGGGAGGGTCTGGGACATAACCAGGGAAATTTGGGCTCCTCTGAGCTCAGCAATCCCTGGTTCACACCAGCAGCTCGCATCGATTCCTCTCCAAATCACACAGACTGAGGCAGAGGGTCAGAATTTACACATCCAGGCTGTTACCCGGGGACAGGACAATCCTTTCCCCAGGGCAGGGCTTTCCCCTTTTTTTAGTATTTATTTTATCTACTAGATTTTCAAGCACTGAAAATCCTGCCTATTCTTTAAGAAGCAAATGCGTTCACCACAGCTGGTTCCCAGGGGAACACGTGAACTAGGGAATCTGAGTTATTTGAGAAGAAAACCAGTTTTTGCTGTTGGTACTATGGGCTATTTGGGTTTGGAATGAAAGGAAAAAAGGATCTCTCCAAGCAGCACTCCCTGCACCACAGAGGCACTTTACCCACAGCTCTGTTCCCATAAAAAAAGACACCCAAGTTGTGTCCCCTCCTTCGGCAGTTTCAGAACTGTTTCCATCATAATGGAGATTCCTGTCAGAAATGGGGCTGGCATTTGCCCACAGAGCAACAAAACTCCCACTTAAAATAATGTCTGAAAGCCAACAAGCAGCTCCCCTCCCCTCGGCCCTCCCCAAAAGCTGACTAATTATTTGAAGAGTATTTTATTGCCAGCAGCTTCCGCTAATGACTGTCTGAGCTGCACTGATGTGGACATGGGAATATCTCAAATTCTCACCAGCAGTAATTGCTAATGAAAGACAGTGGGTATTGTTTTCTCTTCATTTTTTTTGGTTGGCTGCTTTTGTTTTGTTGTGTGTTTGTGTGGTTTTTTTCTTTGCTTTTAATCCTGAATATATGAACAGTGGGGCAGCCAAGATTTGCTGTTAGAATTACTGGAAATATGGAGCCCCTTGACCCTCCAGATTTTTGAAGAACAGTTGCTGAGATATTTTAATTTGATTGACTTGCAGTCCTTCACTTGTGCTTCCTTATTTTTGTACAGTTAAAAACCTCGGTGGAGCAAAGTTGAAGGAAAAGATGGTGATCAGAAATCAGATTTTTGTATGAATTTAGAAACGTCAGCTGTCTTAACTTCCATTACAACAAGAAAAGATAAGACTCACCAAAACTATATTCAATTGAAACTTCTGGTTGAGGATTTTGGAAGACAATAATTTTTTTTCCTAAGAACAGTAATAATAAAGTAGCTTAGAGAGAGGGCGAACCCCTCGATATAAACTAAATGTGGGGAGAGGAAAAAGGCTTTGCACGAAGAACACAGAGCCCCATCTTTACCCGTGCAGTGATCTAGATCCAGCATGAAAAGAATAAATTAGAAGAGTCTCTGTTCCTTTGCCTTGCTGCAGCAGGAAGCGAATCCCTGCCCAGCCAAGCACAGAGGAGTCTCAGGTGTGGGGTGATGAGGACACTGCTCCTGATCTATTCCTGGCTTTGGCACCATTATTGTGACTAAAGGCTGAGAAATCCAGCGCAACTCAGACTCAGTGATTAATAACACTGAAGCATATCTGCTTCTTGAGTTAAGGAGACAGACTAAAGAGTTAATAATGCCTCTGATCAGCTTTTAATAGCCTCTAGATGCTTTCACACAATAAATAGATCTGTTGTGAAAATACTCGGGAACTCGGTGAAATACCACATGCATTGTGCCCTTTAAAATGCTTTAAATAGCACAATTATAGATTTAAAGATCGTAATTGATTTAAATTGGTGGTGGAATGTAAAATTTTATATGATGCATGAAACCTCTTAAGGCTTTAAAACTGTAATTATCTTTGTCACTCTCATATTGCACCCCAAAGCTTTTCTTTTAATGATTTAGACGTTATAGGAAATAAATGGAACGTTCCTATGGATTGCCAAGGGAAATGCTGAAGGAAAAACCCCACGAGGGTGCACCTTTGGGACGAGGGGACGAGGCTGAGCCCTCAATTCCCTCCAAGCTGAGCTGTAAATAATGAGTGGGGATGCCCTGTACTGATGATGCTCACACCAGTTTAGGTGCTTTGCTCCACACAAACCAGTTTGAAACCTCAGCAGATCGTCCCTGCCCACAACCACCAACCCTGGCTGCTCCTTCACATCAGAGAAGTGCAGCTGTGGGCATCCAAACACAGGAATTTTGAGAGAAACGAATTAATTATTAATTATTTCTCTATTGGCAAAGGCCACATGGCGGGTTCCAAGCCCCTCTCCCGTTTCTCCATGAATAACCACACCCACACCATGGAAATCTCACACATAAATCCTACAAACCAGACCCTGCACCTTGGCCCTGCTCCTGGGGCAGCTCTGTCACAGCTGGGGGTGTTTGGGGTCGGGGTGCCCTGACTGCCCCACAAACCTGCCTCTCCTCTTTGAGAGCATCCCACAAAATTCCCAGTGGTTTGGGTAAATGCAAAACTCAAAATTCAGCCACGGAAGGAAAGAAGTCATGGTGGGAATAACAGCAATTCCAAGACACAAGATTTAATGCACAGAGGAGTAAAAACCAAGCCCTTGTTGTAGGGTTAGCCACTGATCCTCCTGATATCAAAATCTGATGCTGTTTGAAGCCTCCAGACATTATTTAATACCAAAAAACCCCTACAAATAAGTAGCCAGAAAGAACAATATTAACTCAGGAAAGATTATTTCACTTTATCTGACCCATATTTGGAAACTTAAATCAATTTAACATAGCAAAGCTCCCTCCAGTACACGAACAAGGAAAAGTCTTTCAAATCTGTTTATATTCCTCCAGATGTCAATGCTGATACCAGTGCCCAAACAATGAAGTAAACAATTAAAAATTTCTTTTAACTTCTCCTGCTTTAGAAATCCAGGGAAGAAAAAAAAAAAAACCCAACAAACCCAGTGAATCAAGGAACTAAAAATGGATAGAGTCGCTAGGAAAAGAGATTGTATTCAAGCTAAGAGGATATTGCCAACAATAGGTAGTTAAAAATGGAATTAACAACGAATAAAAGTGGTGAAGCATATCCTTTTAAAGAGCAATTTGAAAGGCTTTTCATTAAGACAACAACTTTAGTCACAAACCTCTAGGTAAGACAATAAATAGTCAGATTTGGGGCTTGGAGGGGGCAATGAGCTTTGGAGTTTGGAGCATTGGAGCATTTAGGAGTTCCCATTGCCAACGGGACAGGCTCCAGGGTTTGTTTTAGTGACGTCTCACAGAAAGTTCTGCATCAAAGCAAAACCTCGATATACAACTTGCCATTTCCCCCAGGTGGACAGAGGAAATGTGGACATTCAGCACTCGTGGTGACCTCAGGGAAAGGACAGACACGTTCAGGCTGTGGGGAACCAGCATCACCCCAGCAGCAGGAATCAGCAATTAACGTGGGGTGGGAATGATTGGCTGGGGAAATGCTCTTTGTGGCTTTGAATTTTCCAGGTATCAGAAAAAACCACTGATATTCTTCTTCATAACCTATGGTTGGCACAGATCAGGTCCTGTGGAATATTCCAAGGGATTTTTAGAAGTTGTATGGAAAATAAAAATGTTGTGTTTTCACCCACAGAGTGATGCTGTTTGTATTTTAACAGGAAACAACCAGTAACTGAGAAAGTGAAATGATTCTGATCATTTGAGACAAAACCCAAATGAGTGCCATTTACATTGACCAGATTGCAAAGTGCATTTATTGATTATTTCCATTTTCTCTCTCTTGATACACATTGGAACTCCCATTGGCTGAGGTTCCAAAGTAAGCTAAAGGTTCTCTCTCTTTTTATTTGTTTCTTATTTTTTTCCTTTTAACAGCACAATTGCAGGGTAAAAAGAAATCCTGTAAAAGATTCCTACTACAGAATAAAAACAGAGATACTAAAGATGATGAGGGTGTGTGGGACAGTGCAGGACAACAAATGGAGCACAAATGTGCACACACATGAGCACGTGAAACAGTAAAAGCAACCCTGTGTTTAGGGAAGAAGAGGAGCAGGCAAGGAATACAAATTAAAAGAGAAAACCGTGCCACATTTCACTGATTATATGTTTGCAACTTGAGAAAAGGTTGTGTTAAATTAAAAAGAAAAGGGATGAAAATATAAGTTAGCAGAAAATGATGTAAAAGCTTAGGGGAGACCAATGAGATGGAAAAGGTGTGCTCGGCTGCTGGCTGCTCACTAAATTGGTTTCCCTCATCCTGCAGGAATCCCTGCTCTGTTTATGCTCATAATGAACTGATTTCTTCCCCCTCCAGATAAAGATCATGAGCAGGAAACCTCTTACTCCAAACTGATTCTGGCACTTCAGCTACTGCAGCTAAAGCAGGGCCAGAGACACAGAAATGTGTGATACACTGCAGAAAATGAGGATATTCAAGGGTAGAAATTCCACCTGAGGGCCAAACTTTGTCTCCGGTGGATCTGAATCGGTTTAGGGCAGTCAGGCTCAGTGTGAACTTGCATCCTCACACCGCTGGAATTTGGCCCTGGGGGATTATTTCTCTGTGCCCCTTTGCTCTGGAGCTACCCAGAGTTAGTGCAGGCTGCAAGGGGGGGGGGGGGAAAATCAGTATTTTAAATATTTTTTAATTTAAAATTTAAAACAGCTGAACACAGACTGGACACAGACATCATTTTGTGGACTGGGAAATGCAGATGGGAAGTAAATTCCAGCCAGTATCGGATAGACTGGACCAGTTAAGGATTGCAGCCTCCCAGTTTGCAGAGCTGGAGCTGTTTCAGGTGTGCCCAGCACGGTGACCCCACGGGATGGGGCTGTGGGAATGCAGAGCTTTGGGAAAGAAGCTGCTCAGACAAAGTGCTTCAAAATAAAACAGGTTTGCAACACCAGGAGCCCAGCCTGGGTGTGACACCAGCAAGGCAAGCACAGCCTCTCACTGCTCTCACAAGGGGAAAAGAAAATAAATTAATATCATTTTCAGCCTCTTTTGGGTTCAAACATTCTGCTGAGGCTTTCAGAAGCAGCCTCCTGCAGCAGTTGCCTGCTATTTTCCTTACCCCCCACCTCACTGTCATCCTGCTCTGAGTGCTGCTCATGATTTAGCAGAGCCTACCTGTCCAAATGATGAAAATGAGAAAGCTTTTACCCAGTATGTATATCACAGCAATGTAACCATGACACACGTGGGGCTGGATGGTTTTTATCCAGCTAAATACAGCCAGGCCATTAATGGGAACGCTCAGTGCAGGGGTCTGCTGAAAAATCCACGAGATGGGTAACAAATCATAGTCCTGGCAAAGCAAAAAACACCTCTGTAAACCATGCTTTGCTCAAAGCCTTTGAAGATACCTGTGGGCATTTGATCGTTGATTTAAAGTCCAGCACGAACAAAATCTTTGGGGTTGTGGAATAAATGTACTTTGGACAGCAAAGGAAACCCCCACTGTCGAGAAGTAGCCTGAGAAATAAACTCTGTAAAATCTGTGGTGAGAAACAGCCCTGCACAAGCTTGGTGGTAAAACCTGGAGTGCCAGGTTCTTTTTCTTAAACACTTATAGCTGCAACCTTGGCATCAATAAAATGGAGTTTCACCATTTCTTTAATCAAAGCCAGGACTTAATTCTCTAATTTCAAGTTGAAAGAACTTGGTAACCCAGCTGACTTCAAAGAAGAGCTGTGTTTTTACAATTTATAACTAATTTTAACTGAAGAAGCATTTTAGGGAATGTTTTGAAGGTATTTGCAAAGCGCCTCAGCTGCCACTGATGTCTGCAAAGCAGCTGAACTTCCTGCAATTTGCCTTCCAAGTTTTCTACCTTTTTTATCAATTCTCTCATGAAGCAAAGGAAAATGTTATTCAGCCCTTCTAATGACTGCAATTATTGAAGTTCCATGTGATCCAGACTCTGGAGCTGGAGAAAACGCCTGGATCAAGCGTAACAAGCTTTTGAAAAAGTGGAATTTGGGACAACAGAGCAACAAATGTGTTTCAGAAATCCTGCAAAGTGTGGATTCACCTCGGAATTCAGGAGCAGAAAATACACATTATCACCAGGAAATAGCTGCAGTGCCATCCTGGTAACAGCTGATGCTTTGCAGGGAGGGAAAAGTGGCCTTATTACTTCTGTGAGAAAACAGCATTTCAAGCACAATCACTGTGCACCATCTCCCCGTTTCCCAGGGGGATAATGGGCTGTGCTCCTGCTTCAGGTGAAGGAGATGGATACAGGCAGAATTTGGGAGAAAAAAACAAATGTAATTGCAAACACCTCACTGTAAGCATTTACATGAAGAGCAAACAAGCCAAGTCCACAGTTTGTAAACACAAATTTTGCCTGTGCTGCTGTTTTGGGGGTGTTACAAATGCAACAGGAGAAGCCTAAAGTTATCCCTGAGCAGGGGAGCAGTTTGATATTTTTAAATTAGACCAGAAAATGAGACTTCATTTGTCAGCAGCTGAACTGGAGGGATTCCCTTGCACAGAAAACACAGCTGGGATGGAATTCCCAATGAAGCTGTGGCCACCCCTGGATCCCTGGCAGTGCCCAAGGCCAGGCTGGACATTGGGGTTGGAGCACCCTGGGACAGTGGGAGGTGTCCCTGGGGTGGCACTGGGTGAGTTTTAGGGTCCTTCCAACCCAAACCATTCCATGATTCCGTGATTCCATGAAAAGTGCCAAAGGAGAGGCTGTCCCAGGGTTCCTGTGGCCTCACCTGTGCCAGCCCCAAGGAGCAGGGACAGCCTGACCCCACCAAGGGGCACACAGGATCTCTGCCCACTGCTCTCAGGAACCAACCAAGGTTTCTGCCCTTTTTGTTCCATTTTTAGGAGCCTCTTTGAACACATTTGAGTGCTTGCAGTTCTGTACACGTGATTTGAGCACGTGAATCACTGCCTGGGCTGGGTTTGTGTGGTGCCTTATTTGACATGAGAGTTTTGTGATCAAACACTCCCTAATAACCTCTCCTAGCTTATACAAACCTGGATTATTCTATTCAGTCTATTATTCAAGCCCTGAGCCACAGGCCAAGTTTCCTTTTCAAAAGGGCTGGTAAAGGATGGGTTTTCTTGTCCCTTTTACGAATCCAGATGTGGAACAAAGGGAACAGCTCTAAATGTAGGTATTTATTCAGCACATAATGCCCATCTATCTTCTCTTTCTTTACCTGTGCTTCAGTTCACAAAGGGAACAAGAACCTCCCTAGATTGCAGCCCCATGCCCTTCACAGCAAACATTTCTTACAAAATTGTATTTTAAATATATTTATCGCTTCCTCTGTTAAACTTCTGCAAGGGAGGAACAACTGGCCTAAAAGTTTGTGTCTTGCTGTCTGTACGCCACCAGTGACCCCAGCTCATCTATTTCACTGCCACGAGAAGAATCAGCCTCCAAACCCATTTGTCTGCTGTAATTCTGGGTCTTTTAGGTTGCAAATGGAACAGATTTTTATTTAAACCCCCATCTAAGAGTGTCATTATCCACAAATCTGCTCATAAATGTTTTGGCAACTGACAAAAAAAATTAACTTCAGAAGAGGAAGCCATTAGGATGAAAACATTTCAAATCATGTCATTCATCAGATCTCTGCTCATCCAACAAAACTTGCTTTTGTTACAGACAATTGTGGTGCTTAATCTCGGTACTTTTCAGCAACACATTTTTCTGATTAAAAAACCATAATCATACTGGCAGTAGTTAGAGATAGAAAAGATCTATTAGCTCACTAAGCCCAGCTCCCTTCCCTAGCAGGATATAATCCCTGGCAGGAAGTCTTTCAGATATTAACTTGATCCAGAGCTTAGTTTTAGCCAAGGGACTGAATATGGAAATGTGCACGGAGGTGTCACAGCACTTGGAGTTCCCAGACCCAGAATGGTTGGGGGTTTTTTTGTTCCTTTTCCTTCATTTCTCTGTTCAGCCACAGGGCTGGAGCTCAGCAGGTCCAAGGGGAATGGGGTGGGACAGGTCTGGGTGTCCCCAACGTGTCACAGGTGAGCTCGTGGGGTGAGCCTGGGCCAGAGTGACCAAATAGTTTTCTTTCAGGTTCTAAAGCCTGCTTAAAGTACTTCATAATTCAATAATAGAACTACTAGAAGAAAAGGTGATGTGAAATTAAAATACCTGCCTAGCTCTACGCTTTTAATTTGGAAAACTGCGATCAGAAATGGAAAGATGGAGATTTAACAGCTATATTGAAGATGATCAGAAGAATTCTTTCCATAAAGGTTAACAACAGATAATTACTTTCTCAGGAAATCACTAAAATGTCATGATTTTTCTGCTTTGTTTTCAGGGAAGTTTTATGATGCTCCCTTCTTGCCACTTGGCAATGAAACAAATGAGGTTAGATGGCAAAGATTATGAAAGAAATTAGCAATAATGAGTCCAGTAACTAAAAACATTAGTAGAGAAAATTGAGTTGACCTTACTTTTATAATTATTCATTTTCTTAATTGTTTTTTTTCTGGAATAATTGGACTGAAATTAAATAATACGAGGTACAAGGCTCACGTGTGATGGGGTGTTTGGCAGAGATTAATGACCTTCCCAAAGCCACAGAGCTGGGCTCGCTCTGGAGGTCACCTCTGGGAAATACCTGCTCTGAGCTGTGCCCCAGCTGCAGATCCCAGCCCTGAGCTCCTCTCTCTCCTCAGGAGGGACCCACCCTGTTATGGGTATGAAACAAGGCCTCAGGAAGGGAATTTCTTTAGCCCTCGCAGTACTTTGTGAAGATTCTCTTTCTCATGTGAAGGATTTAAAACAATGTTATAGTTTTGTAAATCTCTGCACCTGCACCTACGGCTCAAGGACTGTTGTGGCTTCAACCAGAAAAACATCCAGAAACGGATGTCTCAGAGCTGGAGCAATCACCCCAAGGGGTGGGTGTCCGAGGGACCAATCATTTTATGCCACTCAACACACTTTCACCTATTAACATATAAAAGTTGTTCAGTCTTCCATTAAAACTCTCTTACTTCAGCCAAAATTCGTGGTAGGGTGGACTCTGTCAGCTTTACCTCCCTGGCAGCACAAACAACACCCCATAAATCTGAGTATTTGGTGTGTGCAGGCACAGGCAGGAGCTGGGAAGGGCATTTCAAGGATAATCTCTGGGGTACCCCAGTGCTGCCCAGCTCCAAAATAACATTTCTTGGTCCATTCCTTCCAAGCACATCAGTGGAGCAGAGTGAAGGTTTCCTACCCCATCACAGCTGTTCCCTTGCACTCCTGAGGCAAACGTGGGGAGTTTGACCCTCTGCCAGTGGTCAATAATAACCCTCAGCATGGGAACTCTGACAGGGAAGTGCCACCCCACACCCAACAGGGTTTGTAGGATCCATTCCCCGTTAGCAAGTGTAGCACTGTGGTTAGCNGAATAATCCCCCAGCCCCCCTCAGCCTGGGAATTCTGACAGGGAAGTGCCACCCCACACCCAACAGGGTTTGTAGGATCCATTCCCCGTTAGCAAGTGTAGCACTGTGGTTAGCTCAGTTCAGAGAAAATAAAACCTCAACACTTCTCAAGTTCAGGGTTCCAGCCCTCAGTATTTAGACACCACCATCCCCAACCTCTCAAATAATAAAAGACTAAAAAAAAAAAACCAAAAAAAAACCCGAAAAAAACCACCAAAAATCTCAGTTTAAAAAAAAATTGTTTTCCTTTCCTAAATAAGGCCTTAATTGTAAAATTGTCTCCATCTCTATCCAAGTTTGCAATTCCAAGGGCAGTGCTCCATCTCTCTGTGGTTATTCCCTGCCATGCATTTATAATTACATAGAAATGTAACAACCATAAACCAGCTTATTTAAACAAGGCATTACGCTCTGCCTGCTGATAACAAACCAATAAAGTCTCAATCAAAAATATGTCGTTAAAGCTGCATTTGTCCACTCCTGTTTACTATAATTAAAGGAAAAAAGGAAAAAAAACCCCTACATTTGAGCTGTATTTCCTGTGAGTTCGTCATACCCTGGCATGTAACATAGACGAACTTTACTAAAGTAATTTAAAGTGATTTCTAACAGACAGGCAGCAAGCGAAGGACTGCAAGGAACCCAAAGGATCACCAGGAGTGCAAGATTTATCCAGAGACAGCTTTCCAAACACACGGGAGGGGCATTTTCCTTCAGGAATTGCACTTAAGAACAATTAGCTGCAATGGCTGCACGTTTCTCCAAGGAAGCCAGGCTTCCTCACCTTGGGGAATCACCTGATTCACTTCTCCCCAGAAGGGCAGCTTCTGTTCCTGCACAGATTCAGTCTCAGCCTGCCCAAACTGCAGCGCTTCCCCAGTTTCAGGAGCCAGGAGAACTGGGAGTTACTGGTGTGACCCAGCCCCACCTCAGGGGGCTCAGCTTGGGCTCCCCTCTGCTCTCCCTGAAGGGTTCTGGCCAGGCTGAAGCAGTTCCCAAAACCTGAACTGAAACTTCAGATTTTAAAGTAACATTTTTTGTCCGTTTACCTTCGCTCAACACATGGTTCCTAATTTCCTGATTCTCTCTGCTCCCCTGTGCCTCCCCTTCCCAAAGCTCAGCTTTTGTCCCTTGCTGCCTGGCTTCACTTCCTACTGCTCCCACCAGCAGCTCCACCTTCTCTTCTACCCCTTTTTGTTCTATTCTTCTTTAAAACACAAATAGAGGTCTCATAACTCCACTCTCTCTGCTTCTTCTTGATGTCTACTGAAATTCCCTTCCCTTCCCCAGTTCTCCTTCCCCAGCCCCACTCCTGAGCACGTCGGTCATTCCATTACCATTTACCATTATTCTTTAATGCTCTTTCATTCTGGCCCTAATTTGAGTGGTTTCCTCCTCCCCCCAGCATTAAGTTTACAACTTTTAACCCTCAGTGTATAAGAAATTTGCTGTTGTCTGGGGGCTGAGGCAGAAGAGAACAGAATCACTGTTTTTATCCTTGGTAAGTCAGAACTGCCCCACAAGCTTTATGGCATGGGATCACAATTAACCCTTTGTTAATCAGCCTTTCTAAAGGACATATCTTCATTTTCCAAGCCAAGGAAAATGCTTCACTCAGTGCCCAGGAGAGATTTACAGCCTGGAATGGTGTGGACTCAACAATCAGAGACTGCTGACTGCAGAGAACAATGAACTTGTTAGTTAACAGAATTAACAGTGCGTTGTTTAAGCATAATGACAGCAATAAAACAGGAGATGTGAAGTTGATACAGTCACAACTGAATCATAATGGATGAGATATTTACGGCAAAGCTGTTAAAACATTGAATAAAATATGGGAAGAGCAAAAGCAGATGTGATTTTATTCTTCAGAGCTGAAGCTTGTAAAGTATGAGATAGCATGAGTAATAATCACAGGTTCTGGTTCACAATGCATTAATAAATATTGATATGGTGCCAGCGCTGAAACTTTCCAGATACCAAAATAAAGTGAGAAAGCATGCTCTTGCATTATGGATTGCTAAGTTTAAATTTTAAGGCACACATGGCAGCGCATCCATTCTGTTATCCCACCCCCCACACTCTCTCACACACACCTCTTTATTTAGGGCCTGAACAAACCCTCCCTTCGCCAGGCAGCAGTGCCACAGCTCCCACTGCTGCAGGTACAGCCCCCAGAGCGGGGCTGAGGGGCTCTTTGGCTATTTTAGGGCAGAGTTACCCACCCAGCCCCGCTGCTCTGGGGAGGGTTTGGGCAGATGCAGCTGCCCCAGAGGTGAGATTCCAGGGAAGGGCTGAGGGGCTGCCCCAGGGGTGTCTGACAGTGAGATTCCAGGGAAAAGCTGGGGGGCTGTCCCAGGAGGAGCACTGCACTGCCCCAGGGGTGTCTGACAGTGGGATTCCAGGGAAAAGCTGGGGGGCTGTCCCAGGAGGAGCACTGCACTGCCCCAGGGGTGTCTGACAGTGAGATTCCAGGGAAAAGCTGAGGGGCTGCCCCAGAGGTGTCTGACAGTGAGATTCCAGAGAAAAGCTGGGGGGCTGTCCCAGGAGGAGCACTGCACTGCCCCAGGGGTGTCTGACAGTGGGATTCCAGGGAAAAGCTGGGGGGCTGTCCCAGGAGGAGCACTGCACTGCCCCAGGGGTGTCTGACAGTGAGATTCCAGGGAAAAGCTGAGGGGCTGCCCCAGAGGTGTCTGACAGTGACATTCCAGGGAAAGGCTGCCCCAGGAGCACTGCAGCTCCTCCAGCCCATCCCAAAACCCTCCTTTCAGGATCCCACACAGCTCCTGCTGACACGCTCCCGTTCCTGCTGGAGTTTAGCTGGAATAACCACCCCAACCTGAGCACACTCTGGGATTCTGGCTGCGGCTTCACCCACGAGTTAAGGTGGTGTAAAACCAGTGCAGAGCTGAACAAGAAATAAAATAATGACAGCAAATCTGAATCAGTTCCCTCCTACCTGCTCAGACACATCTCCCTGGCGTGGCCACACCGCCAGCTAACGCATGTTTGCTTACATAAACCCCTTCACAAGTCTGCACAGCCCTTCTGGGGCTGTTTTCCTGCAAATACATTAATCAGCCTCCGTGACTCCTGCTGCATGACTCAGGGATGGGCACCAGCCAGCAGCTCCTCTCCCACTGCTCCCAGCAGAGCTGCCTGCTCACCTTCCCCCTCCAGGCTGGAGAACCTGGGGCGTGCTGCAGCACATCCCCATCCCGGGGATCACCTCTGCTCTGCTTCCCTCCTGCTCCCACCCGGACACAAGGAATTTCTCCACTCTCTGATTAGTGGATGGCAAGCGTTCGCTGCTCTGTGTGTGCCACCATCTGTATGAAATCACATAATTGCATATTATTTGATTAATTTTCTAGAAATTTCCAGCCTAAACTCCTGGGAAAGAGGAGATATATATATATCTCTCTCCATCCATTCTTTCCCAGAATGGATATAATTTCCCCGTGACTTACTACTATATACTATTTTTCATTAATCATCAATTTAAATCTCAAAAGAAAGAAACCATAACACCCAACCTCACTTCCCTGAATTAAAATCTCTCTCCGAGGATGTCATTTTCTAATTTGAGCCATGAAGCAGATTTTTGCTGAAACGACTTTATTGTGGCTGCTGAGATGCAGGGAATGTTCTGGTGGTAATTCCACAGCGCTGGCAAGGCAGCCTGTGGAATTCAAAACTTTTCACCAGCCCTTGGAAAAATGACCTTCAGAGTGGGAATCTTGTCCAAGACTGGGATCTCCCAGCTGGATTTGCCTTCCCCACACCCTCCTGCAATCCATGGCTTTATAAATTCATCCTCAGAACCTTTGGGATGCACACCAGATGAGGTTCTTTTACAGATCCCAAGCCTTTCAGGAAGGATAATTCTTTACTTCTTACAGAGCACAGGATGACCGAGCACCTGCTCTGATGAAGGTCTGTAGTTTCTTCAAGCACAAATAATAATAATAAAAATTTCCCAATCAGATGATAATTTGTAATCCCAGAATCATTAAGGCTGGATGGGAATTCCAAGATCATCAAGTCCAACCCCTGGCCTAAGAGCACCATGACCACTAAACCAAACATTTCTGACAAATGTTCATGGATGTGGCCTTAAAAAAAGCACTCAGCTGGTGGGACAGCACCAAACCAAACCAAGTGACCCCTGATGTGAACTGGCACCAGTCCCCTACCCCCAGCCCCTCTTGTGTGAGTTCAGGATGGAGCCCTGGGAGTTTTGGTCTCGCCCTGGAGATTCTGCATTGCAAAGGCAAATCAGACCTCACATTCATGATTTCTTCAGCTGCACCTGCAGTTCAGGTTCCTGCACCCAAATGTCTCCTCATCCTCCTCTGACAGAGACCCCAGAGCCTCAGAACCCAAGGGCACCTGCTGGGGCACTTCATGGGAGGAGATTTAGAAACCAAAACACTCTGGAACCTGCTCTGAAAACACCCCAATGGTTTGCCCAAGTCCTCCTTGAGGCTCTTCACGTCTTTAATGTCATTATCCACTGGTCTGACCCACATCTCCCCAGAATCAATGCTGTTATCGATGTTAAACTGCAGCAGCTGATTTAGGTTTCTGTGACATATGGACTGCTGTCCACTAGGTACTGAACTGCAACCACTAAACTCATTTCACTCGGATCTCAGCTCCAAATTGCGTATTAGGGATAAACGGTCAGTGCTTTAATGGTCATTTCACACTTCATCATCAGCTCATCCATTCTCTGCATGTGCCACTTAAGTCTTCCATTCCGTTCCCTCGGATATATCATGGCAAAAAGGAATGTGACAAAATAAATGTTGAAAAAAGCAACCTTTGCTTGTTGTTGGTGGGTGTTTTTCCCCTCTAACTAAATGGCGAATTGTCCCATTATCCTCATTTCCTGCGAAATCTGGATCTCCAGGACCTTCAGTGCAGCAAAGCAAAGCAGTGCCACAGTCAGCTTGTGTGTGGAGTGCTTCTGTTTTACATAGTGACACGCATTTTAACACGGAAAAGGTCAGAGATGGAAACAGCACAGCTTGTTGCTGTGACAGCAGACATTTAACAGAAAGACTTCTGGACACACTACAGTTTAAAATAATTTAGTAAAATAATTGCCATGATTGATTTTTTAGGTCCCCGAGTTCATACCACACACTTTTGTGTGACAACTCCCTTCAGTGCTGTTTTTTCTTTCTTCTATTTTTTTTTTTCCTTTCTCTCCAGCAATGACAAGAAATGCATTTCAAATAAGTTCTGGGATGTTGTCAAAGTTTGCCCAGATTCACAAACTCCACCGTGTGCTGCCTGGGACCAGGGTGCAGAGCTGCTGCCATCCCTCTGCCCAGCAGCACGGGGCTGGCAGGAATCATGGAATCACCTGGATAAACCCACTTTGGGTTGCTGCCCTGCCAGAGCAGGAATCATGGAATCACCTGGATAAATCCACTTTGGGTTGCTGCCCTGCCAGAGCAGGAATCATGGAATCACCTGGATAAATCCACTTTGGGTTGCTGCCCTGCCAGAGCAGCCCCAGCGCGTCAGGGATGCAGCTCCTGCTCTGCTGCAGACACAGACATTGCCACAGCCACGGCCATGTCTGCACTGCACATCTGCCCCAAAAATAATCCCTTATTTAATGCAAATAACAGCCAGAAGTGTGGGCTGTTTGGGGGGGAAAGGCATTGTGAGATATCAGAGAAACAGGCAGAGCTGCTGAACTCCAGAGAAGCACAAAGTCCATCCCATGGAACCCCACACAGCGCTGGATTCTCCCGTTAAAGAGAATTTGGGCACGACAATGCCTGCAGAATTACACACCACGGTTTATATCCTGAATTTGCTCCACAGTCAGTGGAGGAGAGCAGAGATGTCTGGTGAACAAAGATCTGCTGAGGTTTGTGGAGTGGTTTGGTACAACCCAGAAGGAAACCACCTAAATTCACTGGGGGAAATATTACAAGATTCATTAAACAGGGAATTGGAAACCCAAACACAGGCCACAGCAGAAGCCTGCGGTAGGAAGAAATCAGAAGGGATTTTGTTTTCTTTTCTAAGTATAAGAATTCTATTTTTAAAAAATAAAATCTCTGTTCTGATGTCCAGTCTGGACCTGGAACAATGAAATTGGATGTTTTTGTCAAATATAATTTTTACCAATGATAATTCAGTAAATTCCAAGTACCTATATATACAAAAAAGAGGATGATTTTGATGTTTCCCTTTTCTCAAGCAGCACACGTTGGCTTACAATGACAAAATCACGTGTATCTATATAAAACAAACAGCACAGAAAAGCCAAAGATGCCCAAAACCTCTCTCAAGCCTCAGTCTTTTTTTTTTTCTAAAGAGAAGAAAAAGCTTTAAAAATAGATTTTTAGAACATAATTAAAACTGCACTTAAAAAAACAGCTGTAAGAGTAGATGAAGTAGAGTCACTATAAATAAAACTTATTTTGAGATCTATCTAAATTAAAATCCCAGCTCATCCTGCTGTTGATGTTGGGATTTCAAAGGGTCAGAACAGCAGCTCTGAGCTTGTCCCTGCTGCAGCCAGAGCCTGCAGGAGCCAGACTCCAGAGCAGCCCAGGGAGAGGGGCTTGCACAGAGCCTTTTCCTGCAGCCTGAGCCCATCCAGGGACACAGCCCATCCAGGGACACAGCCCATCCAGGGACACAGCCCATCCAGGGACACATCCATCCAGTGACACAGCCCATCCAGTGACACA
>VWZT01002055.1:100301-141514 GCA_013397055.1 Pachycephala philippinensis
CCATCCAGGGACACAGTCCATCCAGTGACACAGTCCATCCAGTGACACAGTCCATCCAGGGACACATCCATCCAGGGACACAACCCATCCAGGGACACAGTCCATCCAGTGACACAGTCCATCCAGTGACACAGTCCATCCAGGGACACATCCATCCAGGGACACAACCCATCCAGGGACACAGTCCATCCAGTGACACAGTCCATCCAGTGACACAGTCCATCCAGGGACACATCCATCCAGGGACACAACCCATCCAGGGACACAGTCCATCCAGTGACACAGTCCATCCAGTGACACAGTCCATCCAGGGACACATCCATCCAGGGACACAACCCATCCAGGGACACAGTCCATCCAGTGACACAGTCCATCCAGTGACACAGTCCATCCAGGGACACATCCATCCAGGGACACAACCCATCCAGGGACACAGTCCATCCAGTGACACAGTCCATCCAGTGACACAGTCCATCCAGGGACACATCCATCCAGGGACACAACCCATCCAGGGACACAGTCCATCCAGGGACACAGTCCATCCGGGGACACAGCCCATCCAGGGACACAGTCCATCCTTTCCTCTCAATCAGCCTCCCCTGGGAAAGCATTTCTGCCTCTGTGGGTGAAGAAAAGTGGGAGCTCAAGTTCTTTCCTGAAGAGAGAGGGCTCCCTGAAGAGGGTTTGCATGAGAGTCTGGACCAACACTGACATTTTATTTCACCTTATACCCTGGCAGGTATCTCCTGCCTGAGCTGGAGCAGCATTCTCCCCTGCCCAGCCTCACCCTCTGCTCTGAGGTGCTGAGGGAGGAGCAGATCAGCCCTTCCCTTACTCCAGGGGGTGAATCCCTCCCTCTCTCCCTTCCTGGCACTCTCCGCATCACTGAACGTGGAGATGTGGAGCTTCCATCCCTCAGTCTCACTGTTCCAACAGTAAATCATTGTATTTCAACCACCACACAGAAAATATCATTGAACATATCTGTAAGTGCAGGAGTAAAAGGCTCAAGCTGAAAGAGGGGATATTTGGGTGAGATATTGGGAAGAAATTCCTCCCTGTGAGGATGGGGAGGGGCTGGGATGGAATTCCCTGAGCAGCTGTGGCTGCCCCTGGATCCCTGGCAGTGCCCAAGGCCTGGTTGGACAGGGCTTGGAGCACTCTGGAATGGTGGAAGGTGTCCCTGCCATGGCAGGGGTGGGATGGGATCATCTTTAAGGTTCTCCCAACCCAAACCATTCCACAATCCCACACTGCACCAAGTTCAGCCTCAGAAAACCTTGGAAAACCTTGGCAAACCTTGGCAAACCTTGGATCTCAGCAGGTTCCTGTTGGAAACACAGCCCCAAGGCATTGCCCCATCCCTGCTGAAGCTCCTGGGCTGCACAGTGTCCATTTCCCAGCTAAATCAAAACCTGTTCCCTTCCAGGACCCGACACAGCCCGTTTGTGATGCCATGGCTGGTGCAAACCATCGCTGATATGAAATGTAATACTTAAATACACACTGCAGCTTTTGACTTCTCTCTCACTCTCAGTATACTTAATTCTGACAGCTCTAAACAAATGTCAAACTTGCCTTCAATTTCCTCCCTCCTCCTCCCCACACTTTGTGCTGGTGCATTGCTAACAGAATTAAAACTTGAAAATAGCCTTAGGCTTTCCAACCACTTTTGAACGGGATCGGAGGCTTTTGTCTATTTCAGAATAAAAACTCAAAGATAGTAATTTTGCCATATTTTTAAATAATAAACCAACAAATGTTCGTAGCTAAAATGGGCTGTAAAACGCAAAGAACAAAAAAAAAAACCCAACCAAACCAAAAAACAACCCACCAAGAAAAATGGATACCATATTGCAAAGGAAAAAGAGTTAGATTGTCATGAATCTGAAAGGAAATCAATAGGACAACTTTGGAGACCCATTTCAATCTGTTGTTGACATTGTTTTCTAGTAGTAATTTTCTCAAAATGTTAACAGTATTGAGTTTGCTTATTGATTCTATTATTTTTGACCTTGCATTAGTGTGGGCTAATCTTACATGCCATAAAATTTCCTTTCACAGCTAAAATTATTGTAGGGCTCTGGGGGAAAGTTACAATCAGGTCACAGCCCCCTTAGGGTTTTGATGAGCAGATAACTGGCAATAACGAGTTATTTTGGCTTTCTGGGTACCTTTCTGTTGTTTCTGACAGACTTTAGGCAGCATTGTCATACGAGTGATCAGAATATTGACCAAAATCCCCAAATCCCAATAAATCGAGGCTCTCCCGTGCCCAGGGATGTGGCTGCAGAGCTCATGGCATCACCAGCTGCTGCAACATTTATGATTCAGCAGCAAAAAGAGCTGCTCCACCCTATAACAGCACGAAACACAACATAAAGGGGCTGAGATTATCTCAAAATATAAATTTACATCGTGTATTCTTACCCACACACCTGTGAGACCTTATTTTCACCCCCTCTTTTGGAAGCATTAATTACAGAGCCTTTATTTTTCCTCAGGATTCCTGCACGAAGTGCTCAGAAGGGGCAGTGCTAAATTAATCAGCAGCTGCTCCATGGTTCAGTGCTTTAGCAGTACTCAAACACCTCTCAGAAGGGAAAACCATTTGTTCCAGGGAGGATCTTCTGTGCCTCTAAACTCTCCTGGGCACAAAAAGGGACATTTCCACTTCCAGCCCGCATGAGAAATGCTGAACTGGACCTGAGTCTTTGCTAAAAACCCAATTCTGTGAGCAAACTGCACGCATTTTTGGGGTTAAACTGTTATTTTCGTGGCACCACAAATAGCCTGACATTTTGAGTTCCTCAGCTCCAGCAGGCACCCAAACAGCCCACAGCCAGGCTGGCATCAAAGGGAGATATTTTGGATTCTGCAGCCTCAGGAAGGTCTAGACAGAGCCAGATGTTCCCTGTGAGAGCAGTTTCAGAGCAGAGACACCCAAAGCTGGGCTGAGTGCCCTGCTGCAAGGAGCCTCCCCGGAGAGGGGAGCTGCAGGAGATTTATCTTTGAGGCTTTTAGCCTCCAGCTCCACTTTTAAAGGTATGGATTTCCCTAGGAACAGCAGAGCTCCATTTAAAAGTCACAGGTGCCCCGGAGCTCTGCTTAGAAGATTACCTCAAATTTCATTTAATAACAGGCTTGAAACTCGAGACAAATTATTTATTACAATGGGCAATATTTTTGTCTGTTTTTCCCTCGTGGTCATCTTAGGTGCTAAAAGGGCTCAATAAAAATTAAAAATGATAGCAGCTTATCCTGTTCTGCTGATGAAGAGTTTTTCTTTGAACCATCTTTAAAGCTGATATATAGTTCCAACCAAGCCTCCCAAGTAATCCTAAAATAAAACAAGGAGCAGTTCATCCTGCTTGAGCCTGGGTTTATCCTGGGTTAGTGCATCCCAGCCTCGTGTTTTGGTTTTAGTTCTATGTCCAAATCCTGACAGCAGCAGTCACTATGGGAACACAGAGCTGAGTGTGCAGGAAAAGGCAGAAATTGGGACTAGATAGACTAAAATTACAGATTTTTGTATGGGTAGGGTTTGGAAAGTTCATCAAGAGAGATGTCAAAAAGATCCGAGCAGAGAAAGAATTTTCAATTTCTAGAAAATTTGGAAAATTCTCTCCTGCTCTGCATTTTGATTAGGAAAAACACCCCCAAAGTCTTTGTTCTAAAGAGAATCTATAGACATAAACACACAAATCAGGTAGAAGGGTAGGGAGTAAATTTATGTGTAAAAGTTGTAACTTTAAAATAAGTTTAAAATAAATTTCAAAACAAGAGGAGAACTCTTAAAGAATCCATATCAAACCAGAGTTTTGTCAGAAAAAGCTGTTGTTCCTTTCCCCCATAAATAAGATTAGTGGGCACACATTTGTTGAATATTTGGGTTTTACTGAATCAGTATTTCCCCACTGAAAATAATTTCATTTCAATAATGTCACAAAATATTTCTTTACTAAATCAGATGGGATAAGTTTAATTTTTCCCTCAAGAAAACTATGGTTTTTTTCTAGAAATACAAGCGCCATTAGGATTTTTTGTTCTTTACTTTAAAAAAATTTAAAAAACCACTTTATTAACTACAAGAAGAGAGCAAAAAATCACATAAAGAAAAATTCTCTTGCTCTGTAAGGTCTCTGTTGTCCCCAGGATTTGAGGAAACAGCTTTCATCCATCGAGCTGGAAATGCCATGAACACTCCAGCACAGTCCTCAAACCCACTAAGAAAATACTTGAGCACTTACTTAAATATTATCCAGGTTGTCTAATCTGTATTGTCTACTTCTGCTGTTATTACATTTTTGTGGTATTGGAGAAAGAACAAAGGAAGGAAAAGTTGGAGAAGATTTAAAGAAGCTTGAAGCCAAAATAACTTACAAGAGTGGAACGATTTTTTGGTTTTTGACCTCAAGGGGGAAAAGCATTTTCCAAGACCTAATTTGATAAACAATCAGTTTTGTTTCTCTGCAGCCCAGTTAAAAGGAATTCAAGAAATCAAAATAGAGAGAGATTGTCTCCATTAAAATGACACAGGCATGAGCATCTTTTGATTTTTGTTGTAGGAGCCCTCTCAAACTCAGACCCAAAGAGGAGACAAGCCCGAGCCAGTTCTCACAACACTCATCCACAGGAACTTACAGCTCTTATGTGCAAGAATAATCCTCATCCATGGGTTCCTAGCAGGGGAATTTGGGGGAACTCGAGCTGCTCAGCACTTTTACAGCCCCATGGAGTCTAAGTGGAAGCTAACAGAATTTTGGGGATGAGTCTCCTTTGAGCTATGACAATCCCACTCGTTTTCTGGCAGTGCAAATGCACCTCAAAGAGAGCATAAATCACACTCAGGAATGGCTAAAAAGCTCCCAAAAACATCACTGAAAGGCACTGAAACCTGAGCTTCAAAGTCACTTCGGTGCTTTTTGGAACTATTGGAGAAATCCTTCAAAGTGCCTGAAAATGAGGAGAAACCAAGGGACCCCTCGGGTGCCCTGTGCTCCCACAGAGTGCCCAGGGAGGAGCTGTGCCACCCCCCCGTGCTGCTGGGGGAAGGATAAATCAGCAATAATTTATTGGAAAGGATAAATATTCCTGTGGTTCTGTGCTGACCCCTCTGCTGCTCCCTGGGGTCCCTCAGGGTGGGTCCTGGCCATGGATCTCCCTGGGATGGACCCCGGGTGTTCCACACGCCCCAAAGTGACAACATTCCGTGAGCCTCTGCCTCATCTCACACATCCTCCAGCCTTTTCTGTCCATTTCCTTGAGGATTTTGTTTGTCTGTTGTATTTTCTAATTATTTATTTATTTGGGTTTTATTTTGTGTCCACTCCAGCTCTATTTAAGGATCAGTCTATGGGATACCAACCCCTGGCTCTCCCTTCTCTACAAGATCTCTTGCATGAACTTTAAGAAATCAGTCCCTTCTCTCTTCCTCCATCCTCCTAAAGTGATTTTCAAGTTGTGGACCCCAAGCCCCATGGATTGCAATCCATAATGGGTTTGCAAATTGAGCAAAGGATCATTGGTCTATAACACCATTATCAGGTGGTTAAATTTTATATCTTCCAATAATCAGCAAACTGGAAGTTTCATGTATTAAAGAGCAAGGGGGTGAAGGTGTCCCATTGCAGAGAACTGCCAAGGGCACCTGTGAGTCTCACCTCTGATCACTTTTATAATTATAATATTGTATCAAATATCACTAATAAATCAATTTGCACGTATCTAGTAGTGATCAGGTAAAAACTGCCCCTTTGTTTGTGAGGCAGAGGCCAGCCAGAGCCAGCACCCAGCACCAGAGAGATAAAACCTCAGAGAAACGCCACAGAAATGTCTGGTGTGAGGGAGGCAGAGGGAAAGGAGCCTGAGGAAGCAGCTGTGGGTTCAGGAGCTCCAGGAGCAGCAAACAGCAGCCACTGCACCTCCTGGAAAGGCAGAAACCCTCGGGCATGGGGTCAGTGATGGCTCCCAGCTCCTTTAGCCCAAAGCAGGGATGGACACACGGCTCCCACCCTGCCACAGCACCAAACTCACCCCCAAACTCACCCCAGCCTGGCCCAGGCACTTTTCCTGCTGAGTTCTGGGACAGAAAGACCCAGAACAGACCAAGGGGCACAGGCAGAACCCCACTGCTGCTCCCGGGGCTGGTTCCTCTGCTCACCCCTCTCACACACCTCCTGCACAAGGAGCTCCCCAAGCTGACAGTTCCAGCTGCAGATCCACAGGCAGAGATGAAATACCTCTGCAGATTTTCTGGCTGTGCTTTCACACCGAGTTTCCCCAATTCTGGGACTGTTACAAGCACCCCAACTTCCCAGCGCACCTTTCTTTGTGTGCACACTCAGCCTCTCGTGTTTCTGGGAACGGCTCCTAATTCATGGTTATCCCTGCCATTATCCCAATTTCCCGTGTTTCCCTGTTTCCCCAGCCCCGTTATTATCAAACAGCTCTGCTGTGATAGACTGCTGATCCTCATCTTCATATTGATTAATCTCATTTTCACATGCATCGCCCTGATTCCCAGCATCTCCAGCACAGCCTTCTCACAATGACTCATTTGCAAGACAGATTTTGCTCGCTGGAGTCATCCCCAGCGTAGGAATGTGCTGGACCCATTTCAGGTACGAGGCCACATTTTGTGCAGCCAGATTGGGGTAAATCAGAGATTTACAGAACTCAGCAGAACCATTCAAAACCTGCAGGTGTGTGGGGAATAGACTGAGTCTGTCCCACAGTGTTTGCTTCCCTCTGTCTCGGGGAAGGAACATGCCAGTCATGCTCAGGCTTGATCGCTATCAATGTAATTAAAATGCAATTTATTTTTTTGGATTAATTTGTAGATTAAACAGAGTCATTTTATTACGTTTATCTCGGACATCTAAAATATTTAAGCATTTAACGTTACCAAGTTAGCCAAATAAATCTTTAATTTAGCATAATTAGATTTGTTTAAATTAAGAAATGTATTGATATTGCAAAATAGTTTCATATTCATTTGGAAGGCTAAATTAGAACTTAAAATAACTTGTAGTTTTCTCTGCTTTCCCAGCGTACAGGTCACGAAATACATTTATCTAGCAGAGCACACGCTCTTCCCTACTCATTAATCCAGACCTTATAACTTTTTACACCATTGCATCAGCCCTGCAAGCTCGTGCTGGTGAGGAGAGAAAGGTATTTTTGTGCTGGGCAGACAGAGGCACAAAAAAAGCTCTGGAAGTGCCCAAATTCAGGCTGGCAGAGCTGGGGGTGATGCCCACCCCACGCCAAGGCACGGCAGTGTTGTACTTGGACATGAAAAGAACTATGCAGACTCTTGTTAAGAGAGACGTAGTAAAAAGAGGGGCCTGATGACCTCAAGCTTTTATTATATATGTTTTTAGAAATCACCGTGGATTGGAGGGAGAAATTACCACCCCTCAATCACACTGGTCAAAGGGAAAATCCATCAAACGTCTCTGCCTAGGAGAAATGGAATGCAAACAATAAAGCACGGTTAGCAAAACATGGCTGTGTTTGCAGAAAGTGCGGGAGAAACTCTTACAGAAAATGAAAACATCGAGGAACTGCAAAACTCAGGGCAACAGGGCAGTGCCCGAGCTGGGCTCCGACCCTGGCACGGCACAGAATGGCTCTGTCGGGGTCAGAGCTGCCCCAGGGCCCCCGAGGGGCACGGGGTGAGGCTGGGTCCCTTTTAACCTGGGCAGGTACATCAGTATAGGACATTAAATCAGCAGCTGTCGGGGTCAGAGCTGCCCCAGGGCCCCCGAGGGGCACGGGGTGAGGCTGGGTCCCTTTTAACCTGGGCAGGTACATCAGTATAGGACATTAAATCAGCAGCTGTCGGGGTCAGAGCTGCCCCAGGGCCCCCGAGGGGCACGGGGTGAGGCTGGGTCCCTTTTAACCTGTGCAGGTACATCAGTATAGGACATTAAATCAGCAGCTGTTGGGGTCAGAGCTGCCCCAGGGCCCCCGAGGGGCACAGGGTGAGGGGGGATCCCTCCTGATGTGTGCAGGTGCAGTGTCAGTGTGGGACATTAAATCAGCAGCTGTTGGGGTCAGAGCTGCCCCAGGGCCCCCGAGGGGCACAGGGTGAGGGGGGATCCCTCCTGATGTGTGCAGGTGCAGTGTCAGTGTGGGACATTAAATCAGCAGCTTTTGGGTTCAGATCCTGCTCCAGGGCCAAGCCCAGCTGCTGAGAGGGCTCGGAAAGGAGCGGGGCAGAGGGAGCCTGTGAGGGGCACACGGGGCACAGGGAAGGGATTTTGGGGTCAAAACTGTGCTCAGCAGTGGCTGCACGAGACCCATTTCCCCTCTGTTTTCTTCCCAAGTTTTTTTCAGCAGGGACAAACTCCAGCCTTCCTGCAGCAAACCTGGTCTGTGGGAAAGGGAAGGGGGGCAGGAGCAGAGGGAGAGGAGGAGCTTTGGGGTGACCCAAGTGTGGCCTTCCAGCACCTGAAGGAGGCCACAAGGAAATATGGAGAGGGACTGGGGACAAGGGCTGGAGGGACAGGACACAGGGAAGGGCTCCCAGTGCCAGAGGGCAGGGATGGATGGGATATTGGGAAGGAATTGTTCCCTGGGAGGGTGGGGAGGGGCTGGGATGGAATTCCCAGAGCAGCTGTGGCTGCCCCTGGATCCCTGGCAGTGCCCAAGGCCAGGTTGGACGGGGCTTGGAGCACCCTGGGACAGTGGAAGCTGTCCCTGCCATGGCAGGGTGGGAATGGATAATCTTTGAGGCCCTTCCAACCCAAACCATTCCATAATTGTGACTGTGAGAAGGACCATTCAGATGTGGGGTTTTGGCAAAGCCACCCTAACTAATCCGATCTTTCCTCATCCTCTAGATTGGTTCAGTCTTTCCCCCGAGCTCTTTTTTCAGAGGTAACTGCGCAGCACTGGCCAGAACAGAGGGGTTGTTTCCCACATCCTGAAGGTCAGGGAGAGTCTCCCTCTGTCCCAGCTGCCCCAGAGCAGCTCTGGTGTCTCTCACTCCCCTCACGCTCAGCCCAGTGGCATGCAGGAACTCCTCTGAGCAGCAGTTTCCACCCCTTCTCCTTGCTCAGTTGATTTTTCTCACTGAGGTGCAGGACCTTGAGTTTGCCTTTCTCGAGCTGCATCCTTCTCTCCAGGTTATTTCCCCTGCTCGTCTCACTTGGAATTCTAACCCTGTCTCCCAACATAATCCCAGCCCTCCTCAGTTTGTGCTGTTTGGAGCAGTAATAAGCACTTTCTCTGCTCCATCACCCAGATCTCTAATGAAATATCACCAGAGCTACACCAACCACTTTGTATCTCTCCCCAGTTCTGCAGGCAGCCATGGATAAGTATTTTTGAAGGGAGTTTTTACACTAACTGGTGTTTTCCTCTGGATCACGCTGTTTCCTGGGATGTCCTGTGAAGCTCTCCCAAAATCCTGTGCTGAAGGAACAGACACCATCCACAGGGAACAGCTCCGGTTTTACTCTGAAGGGCAACTGCTCCGAGTTTCGAGGTGCTGGCAGGGACCATCAGTATTCTCACCTGCTATTTTTATGTCTTCTGGGTGCACCCAAGCCACACAAAAAGCAGGATCTATCTATCAGCTGTCAGCTTCTCTTCAAGCCTCTCACCAACTAAAATCGATGGAAATTACATGGCAGGATTGTGTTCAGCTCAGCCCTACCACGAGCTCACACCTGCACCTGCACCCTTGCATATGTTCCCTGCTAAATTCTGCCACATTAATTGTGCTTCCATATTAATAAGCTTACAGCCCGCTTTGTAATTTATGGGAATGGGAGCAGAGATCCTGTGGTTTGCTCCTGGAGCTAAATATGGGCCCGACAAGGAACGTGCAGGATTTTGTGCTGATAAAGCTGGAAGTTTCTCCAGAGATATTTAATATTCCTACATGGAGGAGGATATGAGCTGGATTTATCCACAGACCATACAGTGACAGTGGAATCCAGAGGTGTTTGTTTTAGCTACCCATACATCATGGAATTATGGAATGGTTTGGGTTGAAGGAACCCTAAAAGCTCATCTCATTCCACCCCTGCCATGGCAGGGGCACCTTCCACTATCCCAGGGTGCTCCAAACCCCATCCAACCTGGCCCTGGACACTTCCAGGGATGGGGCAGCCACAGCTTTCTGTGGTTATTTTGCAGGGAAGGCTCCGCAGGAATTTAAGATTATAGGAGATATTTTATTTTCCTGTCCCAACACTTCACCCAAACCTCTCTCCTCCACCCACAGATCCGTGCCTACAGCTGCACTTCCAGCTGAGGCTGCACCCACAGCTTCCACATTTCCTCTGAATTCCTTTTACTCTTCTAATGGTCAGTCCCTAAATTTAGTACTGCAATGAAGATGACTTAAATAGGGTTTTTTGCCTAAAAATTGTTCATATTTCTGAGGACCAGGTGGGACCAGTGGCCAAGCAGCCCCAACCTCTGCACCACAACCCCAACTTCTGCACCACAGCACCTCCTCTTGAGCCAGTTATTCACCAATAAAGCTCCACTGAACAGCCTCCCACAGCACCTTTGGCCTAAAAGAGTCTTAGGACAGGGGTAGTATCAAGGAAAAAGGGATCCACACATTTCTTACAGCCCATAAAGGGGGCTGTCACAAACCCAGGCAGCTCCTTCTGTCCCAGAAACACAGCACAGCAGCACCAGAGCTGGCCACAATCCCCTTTCCTGTACCAAATAAATGCACTTTTCATAGCACTGAAACAGCAGATGAGCCTCTCTTGCTCCCTTGATTTTCTCTAGGTAATATAAAATTCAGCATTCAAGGTGCTCTTTTAAAAGTAGGTTACCTCCCGATGAAAATAAGAGTTCATATTTGTGCTGACAATAGTGGATGATGTTAGTGCTGTGCTGCCTGGATAAAAAAAACCCCACAAAACACCAAGAACAAAAGACACCTTCCCTTCCTCACTAAAATTCCCTCAGTTTGACTCAAGGACACCTTTCACCACTTCAACCAGCAAGAAAAGCCCCTCACACCTGACTGAATGGTGAGCAGCACACTCATTTTCACAACAAGGCAGGAAACTCTCTAAACTGCAAAGACTCTTAGGGGATTTAAAATTTTTTTTGGCATTTTTTCCCCCCTGAAATAAAGCAAGCTGATTTTTACAGGGAAGATCCACCTCCTGTGCCTGCCCCCCCTGCACGCCTCAGAGCTGTAATTCTTCCAGTCCTCCCTGTAAGATCTCTAATCTCCCCAGTCGAGCACAAAAGCTGCTAATATAAATATTTGCCATCCCATCGTGTGCTGGAGAGCCCTGAGTGGTGAGCTGTGCTGGGATTTGCAGCCCAGTGGCCGTGGGTGCTGCTTCCAGTCTGCAGCAGGAATGTGGCAGCCTGACAGGGAGCCTTAAACAGGGGTTTTTTACACCCTGCTGATGCAGCTCGGGCCACTTCCAGCTAAATACACAAAGTTTTGGGCTCCTCCTCATCCCACAGCGCTGGGGAAATCGGGGCTGCTCCAGGGAGTTATGGGAGGCAGAGCAACAAACCCGAATTTCCAGCGTGTGCCCTTTAAAATCAGGGATTTGCTGCTGTTGTTTTGTGTTTTGGCCTTAATAAAGTGTAACACCAACGTCCACCCGAGAAAATTTGTTATTGCAGACACCCTTCTGCAGCAGCCCCTGCTATATTTAGAGCCAATGAGTACCCTGCACTGCATAAGCTGGCATTTGTGCCACCAGGGACTCACGGGGCATTATTCACTGCTGACAGAAAGGCTTCTGGCTGCTTTTCCTGGGGTGGAAATATCTCTGGAGAGCAAAATAAAGGGGGAACTGCAGGTTCAGGGGGTTGGGTTTGTGCTTTGGTTTATTCCTTTAACGAAAATTACTCTCAACTGCTTTCGGTCTTTCTGACTCTTCCTACAGGAGTCAAATTCTATCAAACTTTAAAAACAATACTAAATTAAATACAATTAAATACAATACACCAGATCAACACTGAAAATTCAGCTCCAAGAGTGGCCTGTTCCTGTTTGGTGCCCTGCACAACTTTGGCAGACTCAGGGTAAGGAGACAGGGCACTTGTGAGACAGAAATCATTGTTTGTAAGCACAGAATGGATTTAAGCTCCTGCTGCTTCAGCGAGGCTGAGATTTCACGACCATTCCATGACTGGGCTGGTTTGAGCTATAACACACCATAAATCAACTGGCCTTGGCAAAGCAAACTTAAGTTTCTTCTTTTCAGATTTTGGCAAGTGGAGTGTGATTCTTAGGTGCCATTCTTAGAAGAATAACACTGATTAAACAGCAGAATTGAAAAATTTAGGGGGAAAAAAGTTGTATTAAACCAACAAACTGTACCCACACCTAGAGTACCTAAATCCCTGCTGAGAAACAAAAGTCTGGCTATTTTCTGTGAACTTTCCAGAAGTGTCTTTTTGTGATTTCTCCCGGCTCTGTGACAGACTCAGCCCTTTCCAAACCTGCCAAAGCAGGTCTGATTGCCTGGGTTCTGTTCCCCATCCCAGTTAAAAGCAGTTTTGTCAGTTTGATGACTTTTCCTCATTTTTAGGAAGCATAACGCTTTGGAATTGGTCCTTAACCACCAAGAGTTCTGCAGCCCCATGGCCTGCCCCACACCAGCTTTCCCTGTGTCAATCCTGTGCTGGGGTAAATCAATTTGTCTGTGAAAAACAAAAGAAAAAACCAGCAAGTCCTCTAAAAATAACCAAGGCAGGACGTGGTCCTTGGGCAGCAGTTCCACATCCCCGAGCATCCCCAGGGTCTGAGCTCTCCAGCACAGGTGAGGGGTGTCTCCAGAGCTGCCCAGTGCTGGGCACTGCACGGGCACAGCCCAGGAGGGCAGGGACAGGGCACCACCAGAGCCAGAATCCCCCAAAACCTCCAAACTCAAAGTATTCCCGTGTTAAAATCCTACAGGAACAAGAAGGTGCAGAGAGAAACCCCTAACAGGCTTCGCTGATTGAATAATGACTTTTTCCTCTGATCAGTTCCCCTAATTCCTCCCTTTTTGGCATTTTATCCCCCTCCAGCTCTCTGTCCCTTTCCTTTTCCAGCCGGGAGATGTTTTTGGGGCACACTGATGGGTGAGGATGGGGCACCCAAACCATCAGCACCAGTGGCTCAGGAACTCCTCCCTCTCAGGCATCCCATTTTTGGTAGCTTTTATCTCTCCTTAACGATTCCTCAGTGAGCCTGACACAGAAATGATGCTCTTTTTTGTCAATAAGAGGTGCCCACCCCTGGCAGCAGCTGGCCACTGTCTGCAGGAGTTTTGCACAAAAGGGAAGATCCCATCCCAAAAGCCCAGCTTGGCAAAGGATCTCAGAGCTGGGGGCTGGGAGGACAACTCCTGGAGCTGCTTCTCATTAAGATACAAGTGCACAATAAAATGGAATGCAGAAAATTGAATCTCCGTGGTTTGTGGCGTTTTGCCATTTACCTTCAAGTTTTTTTTCCAAAAAATAAAGCATGAGAAAATGATAAAGGGAAGAAACACAACCAAAGGACTGAGCAAAAAATAGTGTGGCAGTAACAAAGGCCACAGCCCACTCTCAGTCTGCTGAAAAGTCAAAGTCACGCCCACATCACAAACCAGAGACTGAATTTTGTGGAGTTTAGGTTAGAAAAGACCATCCAGACTTTCTCTCCCCTAAGAAATGCCTGCTAGCCACTGCCTTCTAAAGGAAACCTTCTTAGCAAGCTGTAAAGAGAATATTGCTTCCCTTTGCTGGAGCAGAACTGCTCTGCAACAGCTAAATCCAGGTGTTCTTTTATCATTTCCATGCTCTGGATGACACAGCAAGGTTTTACAGACCTCAGCCCATCCCAGCTCATCCAAGGTGGGGAGTGAGGGGATGTGCAGCACCGCCCAGGTTCTGAGGCAGCACAGGGTTACTGACACTGAATTAAACCAATCAATTCAGGGGAGCAGCTCCCAGTGATGGGCACAGGGAGCTGATAGCCACCCAAAGTGAGATCTGCTCCAAGCCCTCTGCACGTGGGGCACAGCGAAAGTCCCCAAACAGCCGAGGGTCTGCCTGAGCTCTGCCTCCATCCCAGCTGTGAGGAGTCAGGGGCACTGCAGCAAACACTGGACCAGAAAATGAGAGCTGCCAGCGCCGCTGTGAGATGGCTCCAGGCACAGTTTATTTCCCTCATCATTAACAATGCATGTTCTGATGAGACACGACCATTGCAATCTGCTCCAAAAGCCCAAAATAAGATTCCAAAAAATTTTATGCGTATTGGCAGCCACGTCTTTTCTACAAACGTGATTTTCCACCCGGGTCATGATGCCATCCCAAACTCCGAGGGAATTTTTGCAGCTAAGTTCTAAACCCCTGAAAGCAGCAGTTTGTAATGGAAATGCTGATCCAAGCTTAACCAGAGCAGCAAGAAGAGTGCCACACACCATAAAAATAAAAGTGAATCATAAAGCAGTTAAGGTTTGATTACTATAAAATACCTGGGCTTGAAATTTTGATTCCGACTTGGGGTTTTTTTAATTACATCTCATGACCTAGAGATACTTTCTGGACAGATAATGTCTGGGGAATTAGATCAAAGATCCTTTTTGTAACTTCAGAATACAGCACTAATGTGTTCGATGGTCTCCTTGAAGCATAAAACACAAGACTTTGAAAGTTGTTTGGTCTACTTGTAAATAACAGTGGGAAGTGGAGCTTGCAATTAAAGAGAAACTCCTTCTCTCAACTCCAGCCAACCAAAACTGAGATTTGTAGGGGTAAAGCAAAAAAAAAAAAAAAAGCAAGCAAAAAAGAAGAAAGGAAAAGCCTCCCAAGATTTCAAAGATGCCTGGTAGGAATATTTCTTAATTGAGCCATGCTTTAGAGCTGCATGGAATTGTTCTTATTAAAAATTGAATAAGAACAGAGGAGAAGAACATGGGAGCTTTTGAGAGATTAGAGCTTTGTAAGATTTACTTAAAAGGTTTCTATTAGACTTCAGGGGTTCTCTCACGTCGAAAAAACTCACCTCTACACAAAATAATCCAAAAAATTTGGGTTCCAGCCACCCAAACCTACAATCAGTTGATTGGAAAACACGAAAAAAGCCTTTCTTTCCAGGACAGTGGCAGGGCTGATGCTGGATCCATGTGTTTGCTTTCTCTGCCAAACAATCATCACGTTTCTCAGCCTGACAGGTTCATTTTCAACCTACATTTCTCCCTGAAATTTCTGATTTAACTCCCTGAGAGCTGTCCCAGTTCCCTATTTCCCACGGATTGGATATCCCAGAACACACCACAAGTTTCTTCCACTCACAACATCCCGTGAACCTCAACATCCAGAGGGACCAAGGGGATTTCATCTATTTAAAAATAATCTTCCACAGGATGAACAGGACATAAAACTTGGCTTAAAGTTACTTCAAACCCAGGCCCCCTTCTGGAGTTTTATCACCTCTCTTCACCAAAATTACAGGTTTGCTTTGAAATCCTTAAAAACGCCACCCGCTCTCTTATTTTGGAGCCCACCTGCAAAAGTGGAGCTTTGGGGTTCATCAGAGGGAGCCCAAACCCCTCTCCCAGCTCCTGGAGCTTTGGGGTTCATCAGAGGGAGACCAAACCCCTCTCCCAGCTCCTGGAGCTTTGGGGTTCATGAGACAGAGCCCAAACCCCTCTCCCAGCCCCTGGAGCTTTGGGGTTCATGAGACAGAGCCCAACCCCCCCCCCCAGCTCCTGGGCTCCCACCTGTGCCAGCCCTGCCGTGGCAGGAGCCCCTCCTGCACCGTGCCAAGCTTCAAACATTCCAGGCTTGGGGGATTTCACAAATGAAACACTTTTGTACTTCTGGGCAGCCCGGGAGCTCTGATCTTTGCTCGTGTTGCCTCTCCAGCTCCCTCACGTTGGCTCACACCCCACGGCCCCAGCAGGGTTTTATCCAAATCTCCAATGGCACATTCCCAACCCCTTCCCTCTTTGCAGAGCTGTTCCCAAAGGAGCTAATCCTGAACCCCAGAACCACCAGTGGGCACAGAGAGCTTCAAAAAAACACTGCTGGGTGTGGTTTGGGCTGAAATTACAGATTTGTGGGGATAAAAATGCTGCTAATACACTCGGTACTAATGCAACAACAATTCAAGTTTTACTGCTTTAGTTTGACGGGGAGCTGCTCTGAGCGATCAATCAGAAATCTGTGGATTGCTGAGAAAAAGAAAATAAAAAAGGATAAAACTAAGAATAAAAATAAGAATAAGAATAAAAGTAAGAAAAAATAAAACCAGAGGAAAAGGAAGAATGATGGATTTTATGTGAAAATTAGGAGCAGCCCAGGTTTCTGTGTCCCTGAGCTGGCACAGCCACGGAGCCTGCCCGGCTCAGCAGAGCCAGAGCATCACTCCCCACCTCATAATTTGTTATTAAAATGCATTATTAGGGCTCTGCCAGCAAAATCCATAAACTCAGCCTCTCTCACAGCTTCCACTGAGGGAATTCGGAGCCTCCCCTGCTCCAGAGATGGAGAGAGGAGCTCCTGGTCACCCCAGGCTCCTCCCAGGGATGCAGCAAGTGCCTCTCAGGACAGAGCAGGTCGTGGTGCTCTCAGCTCAGCCAGGATTTACTGCCTGATCCTCATAACCCCCATCCCGAAAATTCAGAAATGATTAAAAGCAACTAAGTGGGAATAAAAGGATGTTCCTGCTGTGCCCAGTTCTTCTGGGAACTGCCTCTCTCCTGCAGTCAGTCCTTCTGGGAACAGCCTCTCGTTGCTGCTGCTGTGCCTGAGCTTGCTGGAGATGGAGCCAAGCAAGAAACTGGAATGAATAATTCACTCTGCAAGTTCAAGCTTTTTATTTATGCTACATTTATCAGTAAACTACGGTTTGGTCTCCTCGTCTTTTCGTTCATGACAATAAATGCCCTGAGTTTTAAATTGGGAATAATAGTAAGGTACGGATTAATTAAAAGATAGGATATGGTTAATGATAGAAGGGAGATAAATTGAAGCAAGTTGGACCAAACCTTATGGGTTAATTCAGTAAAGAAAAGACAACAGGATGGGCTGCACAAAGAGAAATAAAAGCAGAGTCCACCAGCTGTACAAAAATCACTTTAAAGCAGTCTAAACAACCTTTCAGCAAATGGGAATGAAATCTAAATTTACGTGCAATCGGGTTGCTATTTTCTTTTGGGTTTTTTTGCCTTTTTAAAAAAAATAAAATCATTATCCTGCTAAAAATCTGATGGTTAATCATCTTACCAATTTAGGCATTTCTAAAAGTCTCCCCAGGAATATTCTTCTGTCTTAGAACCTGAACATCCCTCTAAAAACGACACCACAGCAAAGGAACTTTGATTTTTGTAAAGTGCTAAACGCTTCCTTAAAAGAATTGAAAGGGATTTTCAGTTTGCAGCAGGGCAGGCTGCCTCGTGGGCACAGAATATTCAGCTGTGATTTCAACAGGAGAGCTCTGCTCTCCAGTGCTGACTCACACAAACCCCTCCAAGGCTCTCATATTTCCTTGGACAGGACCAGGACTACTGGAAAAACTCAGGTACAACTTAGTTATTTCTTTCTTTAACTGGAGATTACAAAATTATCAAGAATTTATGACTACTGCTCTAAAGAGTCACCTAAAAAACCCAGATGTGGCACAAGCTATAATTAGAAAAAGCATCAAAATTTTTTGAGAAAAACCTTTTATAACCCATATCATCATAGAAAATATCTCTTTATTTTTTTTGCCAATTAATCAAATTTTAAGTGTTGGCTAACAAAGAAAACCAGTCATAGAAACGGATGTCAATGCAAACTGTCAATTTTTGGGCAGTTATTCACATAGCAACCCTCTGTGAGCCTAAATATGGTTCAGCACATGCTTATTGTAGGGGCTCTGCTCCCCCAAACCTTCTCCCTGGAGCACCCTGCTCCTGTTTAGGGTCACCACCAGCTCAGGCAATGGGGTTTGAGTGTTTACTGACATCAGCCTCACATCACTTCCACCCCAAATGCACTCCAGAAGAGCCCTCACCAAGTGAATAAATCACTTTGTGTGGAGCAGATAAAAGTCTAATGGGCAAAGCCTCCAACTGCTGCTGCCATTCATTTTGATAAAACGCTAGCCATGAATAATTAGTATTCATTTGCTCTAATTAAGGGATATAGCTAATGGAAGCTGGATTTAGAATGGGGTGGAGCAGGTTCCTGGGGCTGGGCAGGCTCGGATCCCAGCCGAGGTGGGCAGGGGGCTGCTCCCCAGGCCAGGGGAGGGATGGGCAGAGATTCCCAGCAGAACCACGGGCTGCAGCATTTCTCAGGGCCTCCAGATCCTGTGAATTCTGCCTAGAGCAGAAATTCAGTGCTGGGAGCACGAGTCAGCAGAGCAGATGCACAGATGCTTTTCTTTATATATTATTATGCACTAAACTTGTGTAAGAGTGAACGAGCAAAGAATGGAGCAGGCAGGGAGATTTTAGAGTTCTGCTGGGAGCTGAGGAGCTTTGTCCAGAGAGGAGATGGAGATCTGCTCTGCTGTCTCTCACCCCATGGCTCCTCCTCATCGTCATCATCATCCCCAAAATCACACCCTGGGCCTGAGAGCATTGTCCAAACACCCCTGGAGCTGTCAGCCTTGGTGCTGTGACCACTTCCCTCCTGCTCCATCCTCCTGGGGCTCCAGAAAGCCCCTGGATTCCCTTTAACCCCTGGGAGATGCACACAGGGACCCATCTCCACCCACAGCTCCTGTTTCCCACAGCTCCAGCCCTGCCTGGGCCATCCCTGGGCTGAGCTGCCTCACGTTTAAACTCTTTATCTCATTTCCAGAACACTCCTGGGTTTTTAGGCAAGTGGCAACGCTGCTTTGATTGCAGAACAACCTCAAACCCAGAAATGTGTCCTGCTGGGTGCCCTGGCCCTCTCCTGCCTGGGCAGGTGCTGGGAATGGATGCTCAGGAGAAAATCCCTCTCCCTGCTGGTGTCCAGCTCGGCTGAGGGGTGACACTGCTGGGAGCTGCTCCCAAAACTCATCCTGTGTGAGTGTCCCTGAGCTGCACTCCCTGGGAGAGTGGGAGCAGCCAGCCCTGGTTGGAATCCTGACTGGGAATCCTGGCTGGGAACGCTAGCTGCAATCCTGGCTGGGATCCTGGCTGGGATCCTGGCTAGAACCCTGACTGGAACCCTGACTGGGAATCCTGACTGGAATCCTGGCTGGGATCCTGGCTGGGATCCTGGCTGGAACCCTGGGTGGGAACCCTGGGTGGGAACCCTGCCTGGGAATCCTGGCTGGAATCCTGGCTGGAATCCTGGCTGGAATCCTGGCTGGAACCCTGACTGGGAACCCTGGGTGGGAGCCCTGACTGGGAACCCTGGCTGGAATCCTGGCTGGAATCCTGGCTGGAACCCTGGGTGGGAACCCTGGGTGGGAACCCTGGGTGGGAACCCTGGGTGAGAACCCTGACTGGGAATCCTGGCTGGAATCCTGGCTGGAAGCCTGGGTGGGAACCCTGACTGGGAATCCTGGCTGGAATCCTGGCTGGGAACCCTGGCTGGGAACCCTGGCTGGAATCCTGGCTGGATTCCTGACTGGAACCCTGACTGGGAACTCTGGTTGGGAATCCTGGCTGCAATCCTGGCTGGATTCCTGACTGGAACCCTGACTGGGAACTCTGGTTGGGAATCCTGGCTGCAATCCTGGCTGGATTCCTGGCCAGCCCTGCAGAGCTGTGGCTACCAGAGCTGCAAGCCCCAGGACAGGGAATGCTGCAGGTGAGGCTGGAAGGGTTAAGGGAAACCAGGAATGAAATCCCAGGTCAGAGCTGGAAAAAGAAACAGAACCTGTGCTTGTCTTGTTCCCTGCAGAGGGGAAATAAATGTTCTAGGGGAGGTGGAGGTTTCTTACAGAGCAGGAAGATGCAGTTGGAATTTAAGATCAGAATATGCAGGAATAGCTATTTGAACTGGGTGTCTAAAGCAAGCTTCACAATTATATATATATCAATAATTGTGGGCAATATGCAGCCCATTGCTGACTGGAATTGTGCAGGGAATAAGCACAGGATGCTTCACCTATTGCATTATCGTTTGGGTTTTTGTGTCCTTTGAAAATGCAAAAGTTGTTGGCACTTCAAAAAATAATTCCCACTTAGATTCCCCTTCAATGCTGCCCCTTCACTAATTGTTCTGTTTTCAGTTAATTAAAAGGAAACAATTACACTCGTTAAATCAGTGGAATTTACAGTTCAACACCTCTGCCTTTAAAACGGTAACAATAATTCCAAATTTTCAGGAAAAATCCTACAAAATCATTACAACTTACCCCAAATCCCACTTTTTTGTTCCCCTCTCTAAAATACCATCTGGGAGGAGGCCAAATCACATATTAAGCACTTCTAAAGGGCTTAATAACACAATCAGATTTGCTGTGAGAATAGTTATAGATTCTGCTCTACACCAGAGTCAGTTGGCTCAGCTATAAAATATCTATATCTCTGTATCAATGATAGATGACCCGGGATAATAAAAGATCTTGACTTGCGTGTATGTTAACAATTAATGGGATGTATAATGTATCACATACTGTGTGTGGAAGGTAATAAAGAGGTGTAAATGAGAATTACACTGGTTAATTGGTGTCATTAATGGTCCTTTTGTTCTGCTAGAAAATCGGGATCTTATTCTGAGGGTGATGTTGGAGAATGAGTGCAGAGCCCAGAGTTGAGAGGAGTTAAAAATGCCAGCTGGGCTGGGAAGTGGCTTCTTTAGGGATGTGTCCTGACATGGATCGTGGTTAGAAATGCAGGTTCCATCCCATCAGCGGGGCTGCTCTCCTTCTCCTCGGGCTGGCCCGCAGAGCTCAGCCCTGCCTCGCCAAGCAGAGCCACGAGGTGCCCTCTGCTACATCCCTGAGGGCTCAGGAACTGCTCTCCGTGCTGTCCTGGCTCAGCCACCCTCTGATCCCTCCTGTCCATCCCATCCCACCCCATCTCCATCCCATGCAGCACATCCCTGCACTGATGATGCTGAAAACCATTTTCCCCCCTCAATCAGTTTATTTTAATTCCCCCTGTTCCCCTCCTGCCCTGCCCCAGCAAACACCACTGCCACAGCCACATTTCTCTCGTGCTGTTTGGAAATCCAGCTTCCCAGTGGTTGGAAAATTCAATCCTACAACTCTCAGCTGGCTGGAGGGAATGCTTTTTACACAGGACTCCTGGAATATTTAATGAGAGAGGTTCAGTTGCAAATGTTGTGAAAGGGAATGGGAGGAGTTGAACGTTTCTCTTCGTTTGAAGAGGAAAGTGGTCCTTGGGACCCAAAGCCAGGGTTCCAAACCCTACCCCATCAGAAGAACATGCTGCTATTCCTCTGTTTGAGGAGAGAGAGCACGGGGAAATGCAGAGCACTGCAAAGCCTCTGCCACTGGGCACAAATCTCAGAGCCAAGGACTCGCAGCTCGGGAGGAGAGCCAGCTCCCATCCATCACTTTAAAGGTGAATCCCACTAACCACACCAAAAAATATTTAGCAATTACAATAAAAGATACCTTTTTAACGAGTGACTTTTTAATCAGCTCTCCAGCGCTGTAAATCAGCCAGAGCAGGCTGTTTTCCAGAGGCTGAGTGCTCTGGCTCTGAATTCCAAAGGGCTGACAGACAGTGAGCAGTGCCCACCGACACCAGCAGCAGCTCGGGGGGGGTTGGGGCCGCGCAGAACCCCCTAAAATCACTGTCATATGCAGAGCTCTGATTTTTACACCCCCCACCAGTGTTTGGGTGGTAACTCGGTACTTGTGGAAGGTGCCAGGGACGCCTTTCTAGGCCAGAGCACAGGCTGGGCCCAGCCAAAGGAGCACGAGCCTCCAGAAACGCTGCTAAACTCAAATTTTAGTGCAGTCACAACCAAGCAGAGGGGTCTGAGAAGCTCAGACTGCTGCAGAAATCACATCCCCACGCTGCTGGTGGGCAGGGACTGGCACAGGGATTGGCACAGGGATGTGGCACAGGGATTGGCACAGGGATTGGCACAGGGATAGGCAAGGGACTGGCACAGGGACTGGCACAGGGGTGTGGCACAGGGATTGGCACAAGGATTAGCACAGGGATAGGCACAGGGACTGGCAAGGGACTGGCACAGGGATTGGCACAGGGATGTGGCACAGGGATAGGCAAGGGACTGGCACAGGGACTGGCACAGGGATGTGGCACAGGGATTGGCACAAGGATTAGCACAGGGATAGGCACAGGGACTGGCAAGGGACTGGCACAGGGATTGGCACAGGGATGTGGCACAGGGATAGGCAAGGGACTGGCACAGGGACTGGCACAGGGATGTGGCACAGGGATTGGCACAAGGATTAGCACAGGGATAGGCACAGGGACTGGCAAGGGACTGGCACAGGGATTGGCACAGGGATGTGGCACAGGGATAGGCAAGGGACTGGCACAGGGACTGGCACAGGGATGTGGCACAGGGATTGGCACAAGGATTAGCACAGGGATAGGCACAGGGACTGGCAAGGGACTGGCACAGGGATTGGCACAGGGATGTGGCACAGGGATAGGCAAGGGACTGGCACAGGGACTGGCACAGGGATGTGGCACAGGGATTGGCACAAGGATTAGCNCACAGGGATTGGCACAGGGATTGGCACAGGGACTGGCACAGGGATTGGCACAGGGATTGGCACAGGGATTGGCACAGGGATATGGCACAGGGACTGGCACACGGACTGGCACAGGGACTGGCACAGGGACGTGCCCTGCCCCACGTGCAGCAGGCCCAGCAGCACTCTCTGTTTAATCCCTGTGGCTCTGAGGCAGTGACAGCTCTGACAGTGCCGAGGTCAAACACTCCAGCTCCTGACTGAAAGCTTCCTGCCTGAGCTCAGAGCCCTGAGCCTAACGAGATCCTTCCCAGAGAGTGTCCTGGCAGTGACAGCCACTCACCTCCTCTCTCCACGCTCAGGGATGCTCTGTGAGGCTGTGCCAGGATCACCACCCCAGGGTGGCAGTACCCAAACGCTCAAGGACAACATTTAACCCCAGAACCAAGGCCTGGATTGTCCAAAGCTGCTCTGGCCACTGTTGCTAAACCCGAGTTCTTTAGAGGGTTAATTGGCTTTTTAAAAAGTGGCCTGTGCACATTGGAAAGTTCATTTCAATTAGCATATTTAATAAATTAATTTAATAACGGTACAGAACAACATCTGACTGGAGGCTGCTTTCATCTCGAGCTTTCTCCAGGATTGTAGTGAGCTGCTGTTGAAATGGGATGCCTGCAGAATACCATAAACCCACACAACAATACTCTCCCCAACCCCTGCTCCTGCCCTATTTTACTTGGACCCAGAACCAGCTTTAAGCCCCAAATCAGAGCATTCCCATGTCTGGATAAAGAGTATTAATTTTTTCTTAGCCTTCTCTCACACTACAGACATCTGTAGGGTTTAAAAATTTTAGAGCATTTTGAGTACATCGTTTCTCTTGAGCGAATTTGCATAACTAAAAGCAAACAGGCGATATAAAAATGCATTTGTGTGATCATCATTTTAAGGGGTTGACTAAAACCTTTTTAGGGAGACAATTAGACATGCAGAGGGAGTGTGGCTGATTTATGTCTGTGACAGATTCACTAACTGCTCTGTCTTGGTGCATTCTGAGCTCTCCATTCCCATCACCTGCTGATAAACACCCCCATTAAATATTTCTCTTTTGACCTGTACACTTATATTTCACTGGAGTACATGACACATGGGCCAGTACCGGAGTAATTTATCCAAACTCCAGTTCTCTTGGAACAGTTGGTTTGGAGAGAGGAAAGTTGCAGGAAGCCAGACAGAAATAAGGGCCTTAAACTGCCCTGAATATGGTTGTGGTTTCTAAAAAAATTCTAAGGCGATTTAACCTTAAAATATTTACCTAAAATTTTTGCACATTTTCTGTTTGTGTGATACAGCAGAAAGAAAGCAGAACAAAACTCTGGTAACGGTGCAGGAGCCATCACAACACAGGAATATTCAGTCATGCACTCTGTCTGCCCTTCCTGGGCTCTCTCTCCAGCTCTTTCCTACTTCAAACGTTTCCAACAAGCAACTCAATTTTACCCATTCACCTTCCTCCCAGAAGTGTCCTCTTCAGGGAAGCACAGAATGAATTGGCTGTGTGTTTATGAGTTATTTGGGTCCTTTTTCCATGTCTCAAGGTGTCACATGATGAGGTTTCTCACCCATAACTAATTACTCCGCTTGTACAGACCAAGGCATTCCCTCCCAACGCTAACAGTGACGCAATTTGCTCAATTCAACAACTTTTACTTTTGGAAAAAATAAATTAAAAAGGTTTCCTGAAATGCTCTGAAAGCATCCCTCAGTTCTGAGCTGTGCCCTGCCTTCCTGCACAGCTCCTGAGTGCTGAGGCTCTGGGAACTTGTCATTCTCTTTGAAGCAGTGGGGAGAAAACAACAACAGGGCCCTTCCTGAAGGAGTCCCAGCTTCTTTCTGAGCGGTGCAGAACAGGGTGCCAAGGCAAGGAGCAGCCTTTGCCATCAGAGCCCTGTGATCCAGGGCTGGGGCTGCAGCTCTGCCCACCTGGGATCAGAGGGGATGTCGGGAAAGAGAGCTCTGAGCGGAGCATCGTTGGGAAGGAGAAGCAGTTTGGTTTCAGGGAGCTGCCTCTGGATGTGTCTGAACTCTCCTGTTGCTGCAGGAGGGAGCTGGCACCCAGCAGCTGCGCTGCTGAAATGGGCACTGCCTGCTCCCCTGGCACCCTGCTCGAGCCAGCAGCTCCAGAGATGTTCTGGATCCAGATTTGCTAATGGATCAGATCCCAGGAGACTTCAGCTGCGCACCCTGCTCGGAGCCAGCAGCCCAGCGCCGGGAGATGTTCTGGATCCAGACTTGCTAACGGATCAGATCCCAGGAGAATTCAGCTGTACAGCTGCAAACATCATCACTGTGGCAGTTCTAATAATTTCTGAAAGATCTCGGGGAAGAACACGCCTTATGGAAAGTACGGATGGGAGAGCTGAGGAATGATTTCCACGAGGGGAGGGAGAATAAGCACCAGAACTCCTGCTGCACAGGGAAAAGCCCCCACGTGTCCCATTTCCACACTTATCACCTTCCCTGGGAATCCACGGGGGCAGAGCAGCCCCAGGAGCACCCGGAGCCCAGCAGCTCCTCTTCCTCCTCCCTGGGCTCTGGGAATGGTCACCTCTGACACTGCCAAAGGTGAGCCCCATCCCCGGGCTGGCAATAACAATTCAGCACGGCAGCAGAGCCCTTTATCCTCCCCTCATTCCTGGCTGGCCTGTCAGGAACCATTTGCTCTGCACAATAGTGAGGAAGCATGGCACCAGGGGAATAACCAGAGCCTAATCCCAGCCCAGCCCCAGCCTTTCTTGCTCCCTGGTTCTTACAGGATGAGTGGCTAGCACAAGGAGCAAAGGGATATTTTTATATTCTTTCATCCCGCATTGTGGCGAGGTTCTCCCTGCTGCAATCCTATTATCAGAGATCCTGATGAAAGGGAATTTGCAGCCCCCCTGTTCCAGGAGGTGGCCCCAGACAGCCCAGCCCAGGCTGGCACCTTGCGAGTTTATCCACGGGCTTTGGATTCAGTGCAAGGGTTTTTATTTTAGTTGCTGCACCCCGATCTCAATCCAGGTTGGCTTTAAAAGCTAATGATCAACAATGAATCAAGTTTACTTCACATTAGGAATCTGCCTGTACTCGGCGTGCAGCATTTCTGAAGGAAAAGAGGCTTTCAGAGAAAACCTGATTGTTTTTCCTGTCCTAAACACATCAACTTAACACGGAGCACACAAAATTCCAGTTTCATTTAGTTGCCATTGGGAGCTGAGAGCTGAAAAGCACCCACCACACTGCCCCAGAAACCAGGGAAACATTTAAAAGTAAAGCTAAAGAAGTACTCGGCAGAGGCTCACAAATGATGGGTGTATTACAAGGAATTTTGATCTCTGTGCAAAGGAATATTCCCACTGATATCGATAAGAATTGGATGCACACACTCAGAGGCAGAAGCACACAATTGTTTGCTGATAAATAATTGTTAAACTCAGGAAATAAATTGATCAGTATTGTTTTCTCAGACCCCAGATTCACGAGGCTTTATGAGGATGAGAGTGCTCTGACTGGGAAATAATTTCTGTTTCAGGAAGCTCATTTCTTTGAGGCACAGAACCTGAAAGTTTATAATGCTCACCAGAAATGAGTAATAATTTATTACTTATGGATATGTCTGTGCTCTGAAGTACATGGGACATGGAATGAAATCCTGGGCCTATTCAAGTTAATAACAGAACTGCCACACTTTAAAAGGGTGTTAGCCTCGATAATTTACAGTCTAAGAGCAGATATTGGACCCTGGAAAAGTTTAATTTGAACTTCACGGAAGAATCAGACTGTATCAGACTAGAAACCTCTCACTGATTTTAGGAACCACTCGACTGAGTTGAAGCAACTGCATCACAACCCATCTCCAGAGGTGTCAGGGAATAATATTTATCTAAACAATGGGTGAAAGATAATTGAAAAAGAAAAAAAGCCATGGCAAAACCAGACACTATGGACAAACAGCACAGAAAAAAGATGCAAACCAATTCAAAATCTTCAGGGAAACAGAAATCAGGTCCTTACTTATAGGAGCTCATGATTAAAAAAAGAAAAAAGCCCCCTGCCAGTGCCCTTTTAAGTGTACAAGCTTGCTGCACTGAGGAATATAGTCTGCTTGAAATTAGTATAAATCTCCCAGTGTATTAAAGCAGCAGCAGATGAGGGTAGCTATGGTAATTCTAGCACTTTATTAAACACCAGACAAATTGAAGAGTACATTTCCTGCTTTTTGAAAGAAATGAATGATATCTTCAGGTTGGGGAATGCTGAGGGCAAGGGAAGCTGCCTGCCATGGCTCCACCAGCTCTGCAGTACATCCATCAGGACTTTTAGTGGGGCTTTCCACGGGAAAAGGGTGGAAGGAGAAGGGGGGACCGATTTTTATTGCTAAAATTAATTTTACTGCGGTGCTAACTAACCCTCTTCCCCCCTGGAATCGCACACAAATAAAGAAAAATGACTGGGGAGGCTCGTCCTCTGCTCAGCTCTCTCCTGTTTGCAGCAGGGCTGAGCTCTGCACCATTCCCCTGCCCAAACTCCAGCTCAGAAAACAGATCCATAAAGAACCAGGGATCTGATTGGGAAAAAAAGTACATTTATATTTTGACCGTGTTTTATTTTTAACATAAACCATCTTGAAAAAAGTTTTATGATTTAGCATTTATGAATGACTAGATTTTAAGAGAATTGTAATATTTTTTTAGGGTATTTCAGCTCTATGAGTTATTTCTTGTAGATTCAGATAATGACATTATAAATCTTTCTGTGGAGGCAATTACTAAGGCAGAAATGGCCTATTCCCCATTGGCTTTTAGGCTCAGCTTACTGACATATTACAAGCAGGCTTACCATGGTCATTAAAAACTGATCTGGGATTTATTGTACCTCTTTAAACTCTCAGTACTTTGAGAAGTATTGAACAGAAAGGAATACAAGGTGAAGTTACAAAGAGATCCAACGAAGCAATCAGGGGAAAAATAGGCTTAATTTATCCCAGCAAGGCCCACCAGAAGCGCCACAAAAATATTTGAAATTGAGCTTTGAGTCCTTAATAGAGATCACTCCCACGAGCTATTAATCATATCAAATGGAAACACTTTGGAGCAGAGGGTTTGGGAGCAGGAGGGACAGTGCCACGAGATTACAGGGCAGGAAACAAAGCCAAGGTTTTAGGTCTGCCAATAATAACAAAATAGCTGCCCAGTGCAGTAGACAAGAATGAAAAAAATTCAGCTACAGCAGATTTTCTTGCCTAGACCCCAGTCACCTGCAGTGCCAGCAGGAATTTTCTCAGTGCCTGGTGTCCACCCCAGGCTCAGCTCAGAGAGCAGCAGTCGGGATTTGGGCAATCCCTGGGGAGCAGCAGCACCATAAAATCCCCTGCACCTCTGCTGGGGCTCAGACCCCACCCTGTGCCCACGGAGCCACAGCAGGGCCAGGAGAGAGGAATTCCATGGATCAGAGCAGGACTGGCACAGGCAAAGGTCAGTGAGAGCTTTCTGTTCATCACCTGCCCCAAAAACCCCAGCTTGGGGCTGAGGAGCTGCACCCACCCTGCTGCTTGCTCTGGGGTGGGGCTGGGGCGTTTGGGACATCCCTGAGGTCCCTTCCTCTCCTCTCCTCGGGGGTCTGTCCTTTTCAGGGAAGGAGTGGCTGCTCAGGGAGCTGTGGTGGGGTTTGTACCTCCTGTATCCCCGAGCACCCCCTTTGGTTCAGGGAGAGAGTGGCTGCTCAGGGAGCTGTGGTGGGGTTTGTACCTCCTGTGGCCACCCCTGAGCATCCCCTTGGGTTCAGGGAATGAGTGGCTGCTCCTCGGGGAGCTGTGGTGGGGTTTGTGCCTCCTACAGCCACCCCAAGCATCCCCCTGGGTTCAGGCACAAACCCCCCAAAAGGGTCAGCAGTGCCTCAGGGGTTACACAGCTTTACAAAATACAACATTCCCCGTGCACGAGGAAGGAAAGAGCCAACCCCCAGTTTTATCAGCAATTCTCCATTAACAGACCATAATTACCTGGAGAAGAGCATCAAATCTTTGGTTCTAATCCTCAAAGATAAGTGGCAATTTGGTTATCTTTCAATCTGTGAATAGGCATCAGATTTGTAATGGATGGTGGTTCAGAACCTCTCTGAAAACCACACTGGAGATGTTTGAGAGCTGTTGATCTGAGAACTAAATGTCATTTCTGCTTTCTAACTCATCAGAAGCTTCCTGCAGACGATTCTGACAGACACAACATATTTGGATGTGGTACAGAATGGGAGGTTGGTCAACACTCATTTTAAAGAATATGTTTTAACATAATATTAATTTCCAACCTGAAACCAAATTATTGCAGGTAGTCTAAAAGCCTGGCCTTTTTGTCAAGTTTGCATTTTCCAGAGAGATTTGTCACTCTAAAATTCTCTTTACTTTTCCCCAGGAATAAACTGAACTGTATTTGAAAATAATGGCTTTAATTATAATTGGCATATCTGAGCCTACAGCTAGTGCCAGTCACTTTACTAAGTGACATTACTTATGACACTGGCAAGATCAGAGTCTTTTATCACTTTTTTTTTTAAATTATTAATAGGAGACAAATTTCCAACCTTCCCTAATATCTGATTATCTCTGGATAACTGGAGACGGGTGAAGATCGAGGATCACACCCAGAACTGGGGCCCCACCAGTAATCCCTAAAAATCCGTGGCATTCAGAGTGCAGGAACTTCTCCAGATGAGCAGAAATCCAAAGATTTACATCCCCTGGGACTAAAGTGGCTGTCACAAGATTGCTGGGTATAAATCAGGGGTGAGAAAACTCTGCCCCAGAAGCAGGCACAGCCCACGACCTCAACTCGTATTTTTGGGGTCTGTTGGCACCCAGAGCACCGAAAGTGCCTGATGGATCCATCCCTGCTGAAATGGGGAGGAGATTGCTGGCGGAGAGGGGCTGAGGGGAAGGGGTGGAAGGGGAGCTGGTGGGGGTGGGTGCAGCAGCAGAGAGGGGTGAATGAGGGGTGCAGCACCAGAGAGGGGTGAAATGAGGGGTGCAGCACCAGGGAGGGGTGAATGAGGGGTGCAGCATCAGCTCCCCATCCCTCCTCCTGCCTTGTGCTCACAGCCCAGCTCAGGCTCAGCTCAGACCTAACCAGGGTAAAGCAAATTCACCTTTCCCTACAGGAAAAGGGAGGGCAGCAGACCCCAGTGCAGAATGGCACCACATTTGTAAGATCTGCCTCATGCACACACAGAATTTGTCTAAAATCCTTTTCCCATCAGACCGAGCCCACTCAGACCCACTCCTCCTCCCTGGAATTGGGCACAGCATCGATTTCCACTTCCCCAGTAATGACCTGAGCTCTAAAGTGCTCTTAGGATCCTCTCCAAACTGGCTGCAGGCATTTGGGGAGTCGTTTCCAGCCCATCTAGAGCTCAGATGAAGGGGTCCCATGGCACACAATATTCTGTGTGAGCTCCAGCCCGGGGCTGAGGCGTTTCCCATAACTCTGACATCGGGAGCATTCCCATAACGTGGGCACAAAGTGTCCCAGAGTTTATATCACAACACCAACCCCTTTATTATTCAAACACCATCAGAGAGAACCCCCTCAGAGCCCAGGAGATCCACGATGGAGTTTTGCTGTTGGAGAAGTTCATCACCTGCTGATTATTTTGGGTGCTCACATAAACACTATTCCAGGCTTAACCTGACATTTGAATGCTCCTATCTGAATCGGAGCTCTTCCAGCATCCTCAGCTGGGTAATACAACGTGCAGAATATTTTCGTAATTATTATTATTTTTAAAATGCATTGTCCATAAAATCCAGAAGCATCAACTCTGCTGTAGCAGCTGAGTCATTCTGGTTTGAGACCACACACTTTCCTGACATAACCTGATACTCCAGAAGTGAGTGAACAGCCCTCTAACACGCTTGATTCTGTGACCAGCCCATGTGAGAATTATCCTTCTGACAGCTGCTGAAACACTCTGGCTGATTGGCAAAGTCAAAATAGCAGGGACTATATCAATATTAAAACACAGATTACAGCTTCGATTTTCAAATTTGCTTAAACTTAATGGGGCAGCATCAACTGCAAAATACAACAATGAGACCCAACTCCATTCTCCACCTTGCAAACTCAAGAGCTGTTAAAACTCTGGGCAGTCTCCTTTAGCTCCTTTCCAGTGAGCATCATAAAGATTTCTCCTTTGGGGAACCATTTTGCCCTTTTCCGGATGGAAACAGCAGATTAACACATGGGATTATTTCAGGAGAGCTGCTGGAGGTTTCCTCAGAGTAGCAGAAGGAAGACAGACAGCCCCTCAAAGATGGAACTTGAGAACATCAACTTGCATTTTATATCATAAACATAAGGATAATGATAAGGAATAACCAAGATCTGTTGATGTTGATTATTTAATACAAGACAACGTGTTCTTTCTTTCTCCTGGGCTGACCATTACATAGAGACACGCAATTTAAAATAATAATAACCAGAGTTGTATGCAGCTGGAAGTCAAGGGTGACAAACACTTTTACCTCTGAGTAACTCCGTTTTCCTGGATGCTTTTTAATTATTTCCCAAATATTTCATCACAAGGTGTCCTACCTGAGAGCTGGCTTAGGAATCAGCAGCTGCACACGCAGGCAGGGGCAGTGTCTGTGGCACCCATGGATCCAGAGAGGTGCAGCTCCCTTTTCCAGGTTCCCCCGGGTGTTGGCTCTTTGCTGGGTTTGCACAGAGAACCTGAGGGAAGAAGGATTTTGTTGCTCAGAGCTCACAAGAATTTAATTCCTCTGCCAGTCCTGCTCACACAGAACAGCCTTGGAAAAGTTGGAGAAAGGTCCCCCCAACACTGATCCCACTTTTCCATGGTCAGGCGGACTGCAATGCACAGAAGTCAAAGCTCAAAAGTGAAGCTCCACACCCACAGGATAAATCAGGGAAAGAAACCACATTTAATTCACGTTTTCCTTTGCTTTGTCCACACTGAACTGCAGCCAGCAGCATCTTCCCTCACAGACAGCTGATGTCAAGACTCAGCTGAAACATTTCCAGGATCATTCCTTTGTGCGTGCAAGCAGATTTCCAAAATTGTGAAAAATAAGGAACAATTTGGGATTTGGGAATTTCAGTGTGTCCGGTCTATTTAGACACTTTTTTCCCCACAGGGTGAGCTGAAGCACCCGTGAGTTTTTACTGTGAACTCCCACTGATTTCCATGCCGTGCCCAAAGAGTGCTGGCACCGAAGCAGATTCCTATTTTAATGGGAATTAGATTAAATTCCCAATTTAATCTCTGGGGCACATTAGAGTTCTGAGGTGTGATACCTCCTCCAGGTGACCTCCAGGAGTCCCTTCCAACCTGAATTATTCCATGAGCACCTGGAAACACGCTTTTCCTTGCTGTGGCACGGGCGTTAAGGATGCCATTTAGCATGCCCAGAGATGAACTCTGCAGCAGGCAGGATGGAGTTGGAAGAATGCAATTTAAAACACATTTTCCTCACAGATAATGCGATGTGTGGTTTTCCCAGGAGGAACACTCATGACCCATTCCAGTCACAACCCTTATTTATAGGTGGTGGTGGAATGAATGAAACCTGCTGCTCCGTAGTGAGGAATTTTTGTGATGCAATAACTGAAGCAGCCATCACAGAAAATTAGGTCCCTGTATGATTCTGCATGAAAACAACTTGAGGATTCTGTCTGAACTAAGTGATTTACAGCAGAGAAATATTTCTCCCTGCTACCCAGAAGGCCCAAATTGAATCTTGGATGGAGCAGCTGCAGTTCTGAAGGACTGCACCGTGTCAATCCACCTCCTGACAGCAGCTGAGGTGGGAGAAGGAACAATTTTGATTTTGCCCTTTTCCTGCAGATTGGCACGAGCACTTCTGAATCCAATTCCAGGCCTAGCACCAATCTTCAACGTTTATGCCAGAAACTCAGGGGAAATGCTGAGGAAACAGCAGATTGTGAATAAAGATCCTGAACCCACGGGAGAGAGTGTCCTGGGCCGTTCCAAAGGGAGCAGTTTTGGGTGGGTCAGTGTTCACCTGTCCCTGCTGGAATGAACCTCCCTGAGCTACCAAAACAAAAAGATCAGGTGCACAAAACCTCGTGAGGAAATGGGAGACTCAAACTGCAAAGCTCTTGAGAGATTCTGACTCTGCTGGCAAGGTCCAAGGTACAGAGCAAGAAAATTCAAGCTACAAACTGAGATACAAAAGGCAGAAGCCAAAAAAGCTGCTTCTATAACTAATTTATAGGGAAGTCCAAGTGAAATTGGTTTGTACAAGCTTTTCAATTTGCTTCAACACAAAAAGGTGGAGAAAGCCTTGGCAGATGGCCTCAGGATGGCCTTTGTGTTTCATTCTGCTTGGGAGTGGGTTGATGTCATCACCATGCTCCAGACTTTGATAAGAAAGCTTAGAAAATATTTGGGCTATTTAGTTATTTTAAAATAATTTGCCTGCCTTGTAGTTGTTTCTCCCTCACCCTCCACTATTTAAACAATGAAAGCTCAGAGGTACTAATAGTTATTCCTGAGAAATACTGAAGAATGGGTAAAGTGACAAAACACAGAAGTCAAGGGAATAAGGAAAAGAACTAAGTGTGAGATTATAAAGAAATTTCTTTCTTTTTAATTTATGGGAAAATTGGAACAAATTCTCTGTATTCTGTAAAGATAACAAGCAGAGGGGTTCAACATTTTGCTCATGAAGACTGAATTTACTTTTACAAAGAAGTAGAGGTGGTGAGGACCAAAAGCAGCAGACACCAGGAACTTTTTGAGAAATTCCTGATGGCTGGAGGATATCTTGTACTTAAGGAAATGTGGTTCAGCTAAACCAGTGCTGGTGTGGGTACAAAATCAGTTCCCAAAATGTGTTTATCAAAGGTTGATGGGCAGGATGGGGCTGTATAAAGTGAGGCTCCACAGGGCCTGGGGTTGGAGCTATTCAATATTTTCATTAGTGACCTCATTGACAGCTCAGATGATGTTTATTCCACCTGCAGACAGCATCAGCTCGGGGGTGAGCTGGGGGACAAGATCAGAATCCAAAATGATGGTGACAAGGCACAGAAGTGGCATGAAGAACGGGAAGCTGCTCAAAAGGGGCAGGTGCAGCACATTTCATGGAGGCAGCAGCACCCAGCAGGGAATAACCAGGGAAGTGACAATTCTGTGTGAAAGGACTCAGGGACTAGTCAGTGCTGTGTGGCTGCCAGCAAAGCTGCACCCCAGATGTGGAAGAACAGCCAAGAACCAGCCCCAGCTACTGATGGCACCTCAAGCTTTGGCTGATAGAAGAAAGCCAAATGCAGATGTAATTGGTTACTAAAATAATCCTTCCTTTTGGCTTAAAACTGCTCCTAAATACAGACATTCAAATATAAATGCCACTTAGAGAGACACCTCTACTCCCCAGGTCCTGGTTTGAATTGCTGACAGGTAGGATTTTACCTCCCTAACTCCAAACTGTGGAATTTGCTTTAGGAAGAGGGTGGCAGGATCAGCTGCTTTGATGCACTTGAATGACAAGAGCTGTGTGAATGAAGTATCTGAATCCACTAAGCCAGTGAGGGGCACAGAAAATTTGGTTGTGGTGTCTGTGAGAGTGTCACAAATAATAGACTTCAGTCAGAGAAACAACTGGTTAACAGGCCGTGTGCCAGGAAAAGTCCATCCCTACTGAATCCACTGGGGAAAATTCCCTGAAAAGAGTTTATTTATATGAAAATATGACCCTAGCACTGCTGCCGAGGTCAGCAAGGCTTACAGGGATCTGATCTGCACGAGGGGTGCCTGGAGCTCACACAACAATCCCACCCTCCCCGGAATTCCAAAATCAATGACATCAGTCTGGAATCAGTTTCTATCTGCAGCAATATCTTGGCTATTCCCCCATTTGCATCTCTCAGGCACCTTTAACAGTTATAGATCTATTTAGATACCTGTACAAAGGTCTGACAGAGATTTCAGACAAGAAGAGTTCATCACCACAGCTCATTGTTACTGGGCAAGGAAACTCCTTGTACTCTGGGGGTGGTGCCTCTCCTGACCTTCTCTTTTTTACCCATTTGCTGCTGTCCACACCACGTTTGGAACAGGCATCTGCCTCCAATTCACACCAAGACAAATGACAAACAGCAGCAGGAAAGCTCATCTCACTCAATGTTCAGGAGCACCACTTCCTAAACTGGCACCCACAATTAAATCCTGTAAAAACACAATCCGAAAACACGGAGGAGGAGGAGGAGGATGGAGGGCATAAGTAACACCCAGCTGAGGCTGTTGCTTGGAGTATTTTCCCTGTGACCCCAGTTCATTAGAGAGAAAGCAATGATTTAAACTACCTAGCTAACCTCTTCCAGAGCTGCAGTTTATAACCATAAATCAGGCATGTGACTACCTGGAGGCGCTGGGAGTTTGCTGTTACACTGCGTTACAGGGCTGGGAGGGAAGGAAAGTTCCTATTATTGGATCATGCAGCAGACATTGGTGCTTGAAATTTCCACTTACACTACATTAGCTCGAGGCAGTTCATTTGCTAAAATAAAAGAAACAAAGTGTAAAATATTCACTGACTTGCTCAACAAAGCAATCAACGAAAGGGAGAAAGAGGGAGAGAGAGAGGGGAGGGAGTGTGATCCCCCCTCCCTGCTATCACACTGTTGATAAATACCATTAATGTTTAAATTTATCTCACCCGTTCGGTTTAAATTTAAAAGTATTAGTGGCATTATCAGTCTGTCTATCCATCTCCCTTTATTTTGTCTGTCTCCTACTTCTATTTTGTGTGAAATTTCAAGAGATGAATCCCATTTTCTATTAATTCAATGGCTGTCATCTCGCATTGCATCATGTAACCCAGATCACAACAATGAAATCTAAGGGCTTAAATTAATAATATTGCAACACATCACTTTGTAAAGCGTCCTGCTCGTCCCTCTCCAGCCAGCTCAGGTGCTCTGCCCTCCAGTCCCTGCTTTCCCTGGCAGCTCTGGGTGGGATGGGTTGCACCTGCACAGATGCAAACAATCCATAATTGGTGACTGAATCCTCTGCCTTGGTGCTGGATGGCGTTGCTTTAATAGGGTGTTGAGGTTTAACAAGATGTTTTTTGCTTAAAAAATAAAATAGTTGGGAAAAAGCTTCAGGGAATGCGAGATCTGTGTTCTGTGAGTGGCATTTTCCACACCTACAAATATATGCTGACAGGTAACTCTATTGCATTACAATTGCCTTACATACAATGTCAGCTAAAGCTACATGGAAAGTCAGCATCTTGGAGCACCTCTGCATCATGAAACAGCTGAGAGATCTGGTTAACCATTACACGTTCAGCTGTAATTTCATTAGAGCTGCTAATTCTCAAATAGGAAAGGGAAAAAAAAAAAAAAGAAAAGCCGAGATTATGTGCAAGTAAATCATCAGAACCACTCCAAATCCAGGAAGGGATAAAACATTCTGCCTAAAGGAAAACGCACGAGATCAAAAATACATCCTCTCCTACATTTACTGTTGCTATTCAGGCATGTCTCCTATTATGTTTTGTCATGTAGAAACAAACCCACTAGCAGGGATCTACACCTTCAGTTTGGGAGCGTTTCCTAAAAGAAAGGATAAAAAGAGAAATATGACCAGGAGTTCTTGGCGGCCGAGCTGAACTATCAGAAACAGATGTTCAGCTGGGAGTGCCCACCTTGTTCTCCCCTTCCCTGAGCCTGGAGGAGCTGGAGGAATATTCATCAGCCCCTGTGCACTGACAAACAGATGAAGGCCTCGGTAAGCAGATAGGCACGGGATGATAGGGGATTCATTAGGTAGCTGCTAATCGGCAGATAAGTTCCAGCCCAACCTGCTGAGTGTAAATGCAAATTTACCACCTTTGGAGCCGCCTCATTGTACAGCTATTGATTTATGTTTGAATGGGAGTTCAAAAAAAAAAGTTGTCTTTTGAAGCCTCGCTATCTGAGCGCGGCTCCTTTGTCCAGGTGTCTTGGGGATCTCGCGCTGCAATTTTGATCTTTGTGTTCCGAAAGCCTTAGAGAGTCAATTCAGGTAACTTAAAAGTGAGATATAATCAGAAAGGATTTGGAAATAAAGTCTTTGCCTTGTCACATTAATGCGGCCCTATCAAGTGGCAGTTTATCAAGAGGCAGCTCACAAGGTTTTAATGAGCATGCTGCCTGTTCTTGTACAATACTAATTAATCCCATTTTTTCACACTGGTGTGATTGCTTCATGAAACCCGCATTGTTTTATGCTCAGCAGCAAAGCGGGCTCTCGCTGATTAAATCTCCTTCCCAGAGCTGGAGCCTGACAACTGAATTATACCTTGCTCAAAATAATAATGGGTATCAGCTAATAAATACGGTTTAACACACACAAAACTATGCAGCCAAAATCACACCACAAAATAGGAGTTTGACTTATAGGCACAGCAGTGTTTCATTAAACATCTGTATTATAATTCACTGGTTTTCCAACTGATGTAATAACTTAATTGATGAGAACAAAGACAAGCTTATTTATTCACCCAATTGCTTGCTTCTTGACTAACGTTTTTCCTTGGCGTTATTGTGGAAATAAATATGCAATATTCTTTTTATAGAAGTCTAATTTAGGCCCTTTTTTTCCCCTATTGAGAAGTCAACATCACAATCTGTTTCTGACAAGTTCTTGCTGCAGTGAAGCAAACCGCATTATGATAAGACAGCGGCGTGTTGTTTACCCTAATGTTCAGACATTCCAGCAAAGGTGAGAGAGGTGTGATGCTTCAGGCAGTTAATAATGAATAATTGTCTGCAAATTTACATTACAGGGTTCAAAAAGCTTGTTTTCTCTCTTTTCCCTTCCCCGCTCTCCCACATGATTTAAAGCTGCTTCCACCTCGGCCAGGGAAGGGAGAGCTGCAAAGTACTAATGAGAACAGCAGCACTTCTCCCTGCAAGACCAAATCAAATTAGGGATGTCACAGATATGAAATAATTTGGGGGAAATAAAAAATATTTCTTTCCCCAGCTGACAAAAAGAACAAATTATGATTTTTTTTTCTCTCTTTTACATGTGGCAGAATGGGATGGTCAAAACTTAAAGTCTCATTTTGCTTAAGAACCTCTGAAAAGAGGCTTTAGCACTTAGGGTTGCCTTCAAGAAGTGCTCCCCACTGTCAATAAAGCAGGAGAGCAATCATTAACCTTGGATTTAATATGGATTTCTATATGGAGCTTTGGATGCCCTGGGAGAAACTGTTTATTATTTATCTCTCATTTGTAACAGTGCCAGAAAAGTATGAGGAATTTTACAGCTGGATCTAAAGAAATAAAGGGGAGTGTTTTCAGAGCAGAAAGAAGAGTCCCATCTCCAGCCTCTCCAGTACCATTGACTGAATTTTGCAGCTGCATTTCATGGGAGAAAAAGGAGTAGAAGTTTCAAAAACACATAATATTTATCCCTACCATCACCCTCTGAAATATTTACAGTCTGAGGAGTCTCTGGCAAGAGTTAGACCAACAGAAAAAACACTTCCAGAATAAAAATATTTTCCATTAATTGCTGTTGTGTAAGTTTTTGCACTGGGCTTTGTTGTTGTTAAAAATATTGGTAAAACCAGAGTTTCTATAGCTTTAAGAATTACTCTGGGCCCTTATGAGAAGGAAGCTCCAACAATAAATTGGAAGGGGCCATTCAATTAGAAAGGATACATGAGGAGGTGCTATCAGATAAGGCTTGGACTAAGATAAAAATAAAGTAACAGTTTTAAAGTTGTGCTGCTTTTTGCTGTAATCACCAAAACAAGGAACAAGACAGCTTAGAAAATATGAAAAATGAAAAAAAAAAAAAAACGTGTATTTTCAATTATTCCAATTTCACTGCAGTTGCTACAACATCAGTAATTTACTGAGTCTTTCCAGCCCCCATCCCAATCTCCAGCTGATGCAAAACTGGAGGATCTGCTCCAGATCTTCCCTCCAGACTGGATCAGCCTTTCCAGAGGGTTGGGAATGTGACTGGGAGTGGTTCAACAGGGCCAGGGTTCCTCCCCTGTGCCTCCCAAATGTGGCACTGCCTCGTTATTCCAGAGGGAATCTCTGCCCCTCGTTATTCCAGAGGGAATCTGCCCCTTGTTATTCCAGAGGGAATCATCTACCCCTCGTTATTCCAGAGGGATTAATCTGCCCCTCGTTATTCCAGAGAGAATCTCTGCCCCTTGTAATTCCAGAGGGAATCATCTGCCCCTCATTATTCCAGAGGGAATCTCTGCCCCTCGTTATTCCAGAGGGGTGGAGGGACGAGCCCAAGGAGGCAGAAGAGCCCAGCTCTCCCCAGCTCGGAGGGGAAGAGCAGAACTTGGCAGAAGCAGAAGTTCCTGGGGAATCAGGCACTAAATCTATCCCACAAATACCATAACTCCCTGACAGATCCAGCTATAATTAGATCATGACCTATGCCTGATATTAGAACTCAATTTGTAGAATTGATGTGCCATATGAAATAAAAAGAATTAAAGAGAATAATTAATTCCTATTAGGAAAAACAATATTAAACCATCTGCAACGATGACTTCTCCATGTGCAAGTACCACACATGCAAGTATTGGCATAAAAATGCCCAAACAACTTATTTATACTTTTATACATAAAAATACATGAAAGACACTTTTGGGGCCCAGATGCAAACTATTTTTAAAAACTTGCTTGTAAGAGCAGAAGAATTCGAGTCTATCCCTATATAAAATAGCTGCTACATTATTTTCTAATAATTCTGTTCAGAAAAAAATAAAAAAAAACACCCTTTCTCTTCTTCTAGAGAATCTAATTATTCAGTGACAGCAGTTGGCTGACTTGGGCACAACACAACATGTCAATTTTCAGTTGCTTACACAGTATCACAGAAACTGTTAGAAATTGTTTTGAAATCTGGCATACTTTGCAGTCATCCTAATTCCTCCAAGTGAGCCAAACCTGATTACATTTGGCTCACCCACAAAAGATCTGCAAGATGAGGAGAACTCAAAAGATGAGGAAAGAAACTCAAAAAACCAACAAGATTTCTTCCTCCCCGCTGCCTTCAGCTATGCTTGGTGCAACAGCAATTCCCCCTCCGTGTGAAAAGGGATGGATTGGAGCTTTCTAAACCAACCTCAAATTCCTCAAATTTTTTTTTTTTAATTTTTAATTTTAGAAATATTGATGTGGCATCTACAGGAGGAGATGATAATGTCCTGAAGCAATTTAAGAGACTGAGGGGAGCTCATCACTGTCTGCAGCTTCCTCACAAGAGGTTAAAAAAAAAAAAGCTTTTTTACCTATAGTGCAAGGAAATTTAATTCAGTCTCTTTAAATTGCAACTACGAGATTCTAAGAGGTTTTTTTTTTTTTGGATTCTTTGTTTGATAGACCAATGGAAAAAATGTGAGTGCCATTATTCAAATGTTTGTGGGCCCTTTTAGCTAATGGATTCCAATCTATAATTCTGCACTTGTCAACAAGATAGTTCTTCAATCATATTGAGACTGCATAACTCAGTTCTGTCCAAATCTTCCAGGACTCCACTCTGCAAAGCAAATAACATCCCCCAGGGAGGAAAACTCGGCCTCATAAGTTCCCAGGTTCTCTCCACGTTTTCCTGAGTTTTTTTGGAATGGAGACAGATTTCCTGTAGGTGTGGTCCCATTTAGAGAAAGCCAAGCCCCCTCCACACATATATGAAATACTCCAAATAGTGACTCTTTAGGGCAATTGTCTGCGTTCTCTGGAATAATACAAGGTTTTTTTTACACAAGGCTTTCAGAGCAAAGTCTGGGCTCATAAGCAGCTTATAAGGTAAATAGTTTAAAAGTTGACTCACATTTCTATCTTTACAAAAGCCTGCCTCTCCCTTCCCGTGTTGCATTATGAAATGAAGAGCTGAACCAACCAGAAAAGTTTTGTGTGAATTAAAAAATGAACATTTTTGAAGAGGTTTCATGGCTGTGTTCCTGTTTGAGGCCCCACCTGGGGGAGTCACCAGCTGTGTTTGGGGTTCCTGGCACAGCGAGCCCTGCTCGAGGGGCACAGCCCTGCACTCAGCACCAGCGTGGGCAGATATTCCAGTTCCCACTGGAATTGTAATGCACCTTACAACATTTCCCACCACGGAAAGCAGCATTTAGCATTTGAAACTCAACATAAAAAATATCTGCAGACTTTCTGCACTGCCTTTTGATCCATCCCTCCCATGGCCCTCTGTACCCCTGACAGGATCAAACTGTGCTGATTAAATCAGGTGCTTGTTATAATTACTTTTCTAGATAATTATGCTTCTAGAACATGACATACAAAGTTGTTGTGTGCTTTACCTGTTATATTTTTGATTGTGCTGGTATATAAAGAACATTCTTTTTTTTTTTTTACGTTATTCCCTTAAAGCACTTACTAAAATAAACTCAAAGGAGCCAACGAACCCCCCAGAATTAAATGGTACACGTGATGTAAAGCTGGATTTAACATTCTATTTGGGCATCACAATCCAACCCAGGTGTGCAACAAATTCTGGACACCACTCTTGGTCACAATTTAGTTCTAGGTGGTCCTATGAGGAGCAGGGAACTGGACTCAGTGATCCAAGTTGAGATATTCTGTGACTC